>ML836401.1:6019-22088 GCA_009831015.1 Picea engelmannii | reverse complement strand
ACACGACCTTTGAGTCCTTGGCCAAAGCCTTCTTAACTTTCTTCCAATTACCCATCCGACATGACAATGGTCTAGAACTACTGTCCAATTTCAAACAGTCCTCAGCCACCCACATTGCCGACCACATTCATGAGTGGCGTAGGTGACGTAGTTTGTGTAAAGCAGAAACTACCAAGCAGCAATGTCTTGATTGGTTTCTTAGATCACTTGTCGCCCTCCTCGAGAAGGATGTCGCTTCTACCTTCCCACAATCTGAAGAGGAAGCCATCAGCAAGGCTCAACAATACGACCTCATTTACGCACAGTCAGGATACTTGTACACAGTACTCCCTGATCTTCCAAAACCTGTGCCATTTGGCCAAGACAAACCTGGGATGTCACACTCAGCAGACGGACTAATTGGTGCTACCACGCACCATAGTCCACAACCCCAACCACCACCGATGTATGGGACCCCTCAATACCCACCTGCATATGGGGGCACTTCTTATTTCCCCCCACCCCCTTACCAACAGCCATACCTTGTTGCTACACCTCCACCCATTAGTGGACCGACACCGGCACCTCCCATACATCCACCTCTTCCAAATACAAGTGGTCCCCCCTCCACATCACCTTATAGTACTAGTGAAAGTGCCACACCTTCCTATGTACCTTATGGAGCCGCACCACCACAGAATCCATACTTTCCCTTTCTGGGTCCTCCACAACCCATGGCTCCCCCACATCCTCATGCGGGGGTAAACTTTGTCCAACCCTCTGCTGCTCAACAATACCAGAATTTTGAACAATTAAATACAGCCAACCCAACTAACCCTTCAAACAACAACCAGAGGAAAGGAAGGAACAGGAATAACAACAACAATCCTGGTCAAGGCGGGAATCAACCCCCACAGCACCCACCCACTGGGGGCAACCCGAACCAAGGGAACCAAAACCCCCAGGGGGGCAATAAAAACAAATGCCAAGGGAGGAACACTGTTAAAACCATCCACCCTTGTGCTCTTTGTGGCGTATATGGTCATTACACTCACCATTGTCCACAGATTGTGGATTTCAAGAGGTTAAAAGACTCCGGGAGTATTCCCCCTTCTCCTGCGCAACCTGCACCACAGGAGGCACAACAACAATATGCGCAGCAACCCCCTCCCGCCGTGCTGCAAAATCCTATCCCACATCAAGGTGTCATAAACACCCAGCAGGATGCGCAGCATCCCCCACCTCAGGTGGGCCAATACCATAATCCCAACAATTCAGTTGAACGAACAATTCTCCTCACTAGTGAGGAAGAAATTCTTTTGCAAACACGCAATCGTCAATATCCTCCAACCGCTGAGTCTCCTCCCACATTTTCAGAAACAAACCCTACACCAACAGGACCTCCGTTGGTGATCCCGCGCCCTTCTGTCGAACCACCATTGCGCATCCCTCGCATCCCATTGCGCAGGAATGTCCATAACCCACAGGCTAGGGCTGCACATAACTATAGCTTGGTAGATGACTTAGCACAATCCCCGGCTGCCATGTCAGTTCTGGAAGTCCTCCAAACTTGTCCTACGCAGTGGAAATCACTACTTTCCGCCATGGGTGTCTTCGACCCTGCCGATACTCGACTCATCACCTTTGACCTTGATAGCTGTGAATCGCGCCTTCCTGCCGCAGTGGCTATTCAAATACCAGTCAAGATACGGAACATCACCATCCATCGGTGTATCATCGACGAAGGGGCATCCACATGCATCATTTCCAAAATAGTATGGCAGAAGCTTGGATCCCCAGAACTCTTACCCTCCGCCATCACATTGTGAGCCTATGACGAACGACCATCATCTCCTGAAGGGCTTTTCCAAAATGTCCCCGTAGAACTCGGGGGAAAAACCATTCTGATAGACATTGAAGTTATCGACGCTCCACTTGATTACAATATCTTGTTTGGCAGTACCTACATGTATGCTATGAAGGCAGTAGCATCATCCGTCTTTCGGAAAATTATGTTCCCCCACAACGGGAAGATAGTGATCGTCGACCAAGTCACACATTACGAACCTAACCCATCTACCAATCTCGATAACATCCTTCCTCTCATCCATTCAAACAAAGACGTATATCCACTCATTGAGATGGGTCCTGGTATTTTCAAAGATCCATCCTTGTTAGGGACGTACCATGGAGCACCACCACTCCTTCCCCCTAGCCAAGTATGCATTGTTTCCTCTAAAGAAACTATCCAGGAGGATGTTAGTCCTCCTCAGGAGGCTTCAGTCATTCCTGACGTCTCAACAGTCGCAGCACCACTCCCATAGGAGCCTCCTGCGCATTCGTCGACACCAACAGTCCACGAATCAACACCCCCTCCAGGACCTAATCCCGTTTGGGAAACAGTTCCTCGACCCCTCACTCAAATTCCCTTCTTTTACCCTCCACCCGGTATCGAAGCTTTTCAGGTAGACGCAACGCTCACACTACCCAATATGGTGTTAGCAATCCCAGTGTGGTACTTACATCCACCTGAGATGGTCCCTCACCCACAGGCTGGACTCCCCATGACGATTCTTGTTCTTACTCCCAATACCCCCACTACTCCCATACTCCCTACTCCCCCTGCTACAGTCGGGGGCAGGAAAGCGAAGAAGGAGCCCACAGCCCTACTTCCTCCGCGCATCCCACCACCTTGCGCATTGTGTGACAAAGAGGGTCACCAAACCAACAACTACCCATCACTACCAGAGTTACGCAATTTGATTCCCCCCAATCCAACCCACACATCATTCACTACTACTACTACCACTCAACCTTCCAGTAGTAAAGGGTTGAAGACCAAATTCGCGTGTGCCATCTGTTTTGAGTATGGTCATTACACCCACCATTGTCCAGCACTACCTCGTTTTTGACAAGCATTGGCCATCGTCAATCGAGACTTTCAGAACAACCCACGCCCTTCTACGACATCCACAACACCTATCACTGGCATTCGCTATGTCACTACTTCAGTCAATGAACGCATGCGATGCCCGTGCTCTCTTTGCGATTCCTTGGCCCATTTCACATACCAATGTCCGATGATCATCGAATATCGCCGATGTCAATTAGCCCTGCTACACCAACCTGCAGAGGCAATTGTTGACCCCACTTCGCCACTGGCGAATCTTCACGTCATTTCTTCCGAGCCCGAGGCCCTCCCTATGCCTCCGTGGTTCTTAGATGACATATCTGAGGATTTACCCTGTAACCCACCTAACTCTCCTTCTCATTCTTCTACGGAGACTCACCATCCCACCGCCACGGGTACCCCTCAGTACCTCAATATATGGTTTATGTCGAGTAAACCCTCACCCTCTTCTAGTATTTCCTCCTCTGTTTCTACAGCAGAGGGCAACCACACTATCACAGAAATCACTCCTCATGATCCATTATATTACCGTCGTTTCCAATGCGATGAAGACATACTGGAAGAGATACAACACCCAGACTCTCCTTGGGACGCGTTACATCATCGAGCTCTCTTCCTTCCATAGAAATCCCTTATGCCTCCTAGTCACAATCCCGTTTATGCAGTCGAAACCAAAGATTTTATCCCATCAGGGACTATCGATTGGTTCAACAATCCTATTCCTGCACCCGATGCTTTTGAAGAAGGTAATATAGCTAACATTTCTCCCACCATCAAAATCGACATTTCCATGAAACCGGGCATCGTCGAAGAAATCATCATTGGAGCAGCTTGTACTCCTGAGGAAATCACTGCATACAAAGCCCTCTTTTAGGAATTTAGGGATATCTTCACCTGGTCATACACGGAGATGCCTAGCATCGACCCCTCTATCGTCGAACATCGCATCGACACCTGGCCCGACATCACACCAGTTCGCCAGAAACAGCGACCGCTACACCCATCAAAGACCGCGGCTATCAAAGCCGAAATTGACAAATTACGTATGGCCAGATTCATTTACCCCATCGCTTATACCTCATGGGTTTCCAACCCTATACCCGTCGACAAAAAACAAGGGTCTATCCGCATCTGCACCGACTTTCGTGATCTCAACAACGCATGTCCCAAAGACAACTTCCCAACACCCTTCATCGATAAGATCATCGATGATTGTGCCGGCCACGAGGCTCTCTCCTTCATGGACGGATTCTCGGGCTATAACCAAATTCAAATTCACCCGGCCGATCAGTACAAAACTGCATTCATTACCCCGTGGGGTACATTTGCATATCGTGTCATGCCCTTCGACCTCAAAAATGCTGGCGCAACTTTCCAGCAGGCCATGATATACATCTTCCATGATCTGGCCGCAATCATCCTAGCCTACTTGGACGACCTCACTGCTCTCTCCAAGAAACGCACCCAACACCTCGATGATTTACGAATCATCTTTCAACGGTGTCGTCAGTATAACATTCGCTTGAACCCTCTCAAGTGTGTGTTCTACGTCACCGTAGGGAGCCTTCTCGGTTTTATTGTTTCACAGAGCGGTATCACCGTAGACCCCCTCAAGGTCCAAGCCATCACCAAAATTCCACCTCCTCGGAATTTGCGACAACTACAGAGTCTACAGGGCAAAGCCAACTTTCTCAGGCGCTTTGTTCCTGATTACACCATACGCGCACATGGTTTCCTTCGCTTACTGCGTCACGACATCCCTTTCCATTGGGACGACTATGCCCAACAGTCATTTGACGATCTGAAGGCAGCACTTTCCAATGCACCTCTGATTAGTGCACCTGACTACAATCGCGACTACATCCTCTACGTATCAGCATAAGCTGTATCAGTAATCGGTGTCCTTGTCCAGCTCAGAGATGACAATCGTGAACACGTCATTTACTACGTCAGTAAGAACCTCTCAGGACCACCCCTGAAGTACAAACATGAAGAGAAACTGGCTCTGGTAGTTGTCCTCGCAGTCCAGAAACTGCGTCATTACATTCTGCTTCGCACCACCAAGGTCGTTGCAGATTCCAACCCTATGCAATATTTGCTCATCTGTCGACAAATCAATGGCAAGTTCGCTCGATGGATCGTTATCCTTCAGGAGTACGACCTCGAGTTCTCAACACCAAAGAGTAAGAAGGCCCTCGTTCTTGGCGAACTTGTCATGGCCCTTCCCTCTGACACACCCAGTGCACCCGTCAATACGAACTTTCCCGACGAACATCTCTTTTACATCGCTTCTGATGATCCTTGGTATGGCGACCTTCTCATCTACCTACGAACTCAAAAGTTTGGTAACCACCTATCACGAGATGATCGTCGACGCATTCGCCATCAGGACCCCCGCTATCTCCTCATCGGAGACATCCTATATCGGTGGGGCGTTGACACCATTATGCATCGTTGCCTGACTATTGACGAGGCCGACAAAGTCTTAAACGACTGTCATAGCGGCGCTTGTGGGGGCCATCTTTCGAGCATCGCCACGGCTCAAAAGATTATCCAGGCTGGTTACTTTTGGCCTACCCTGTTTCATGATTGCATTCATTCCATGAGACATTGTGAGCAATGTCAGCTCTATGCCAACAAAGCCCACGCTCCCCCCGCTCTTCTTCACCCTGCCATTACTGCAGGCCCCTTTTGTAAATGGGGCATTGAATTTATGACTTGTAATCCCCACTCCAGCAATGGTCACAAATACATTGTTGTCGCTGTCAATTACTTCACCAAATGGGCTGAAGCTATGCCCACCTTCAACAACACCGCTGACACAGCAGCGCGTTTTTTCTTCAACCACGTCATATCTCGGTTCGGAGTACCACTCCAATTAGTTTCCGATCATGGGAAACATTTTGAGAATGAGATCTTCATCGATCTCTCATCTCGGTTAGTCTTCTCTCATGATTTTGCCTCACCTTACTATCCTCAGTCAAATAGACAGGTCGAGGCAGTGAACAAAGTCCTCAAGACCATGTTACAACACACGGTTAATAAACAAAAAACCAATTGGCACCATATGTTATTTTCTGCGCTATGGGCTTATCGAACAGTAGTGAAGACCACCACGGGTTTCACGCCATTTCACTTAGTCCATGGGGTCGAGGCAACTCTTCCCATCGAGTGCAAAATTCCCACCCTTCGCACCGCCATTGAGCTTTTACCTGACACTGCTCCAATGGAGCAGCGCTTGCTGAAATTGGAGTCTCTGGATGAGGATCGTCGATCCTCATTACAGAACAACGAGGCAGCTAAAAAATGATCCAAGGCTACCTTTGATCGCCATGTCAACCTTCGATCATTTCGCGAAGGCAACCTTGTCCTAGCCTATGATATCGCACATGATACCTTTGGCCATGGCAAATTCGAATCACTTTGGCATGGCCCTTACATCATCCAACATTGCCTCACCAAAGGCACATACATCCTAGCCTCCCCCGAAGGCCTCACGCTCAAAGAACCCATCAATGGGTTATACCTCAAGAAATTTTATGCTTAGTAGTAGTCATGCTACTTTAGGTTACTATTTCTTGTTTAGTGTTTTTAATTTTTATTTTTTTCCCTACCCCCTCATCTAAACTATCCTTTGTGTTGTTGACAGATGCCACCCCCACCAGCTTACCACATTGGGTACGCCGACGGCGCTAGCCGTTGGACACAAAATCTCGCTTCGGCTGCTTGGGCTCTCTACACCCCTTCACATGAAATGCTACATTCCAGCGGCATCTATTTAGGACCAACAACCAATAACCAAGCCGAATACACTACTGTCATTGGCCTCCTGACTGACGCCCAGCATCATCATATTTGTCACCTTAGCATTTTTCTCGACTCCCAGCTAGTCGTTCTTCAACTCAACAATGTGTACCGTGTACACGATCCGTGCCTCTTTCGCAAATACCTGCAGGTTAGATTATTAACTCAACATTTTGATTCTATTACATTTACACATATTCCAAGAGAATTGAATCAAACAACAGACGAAATAGCTAACATGGTGCTAGATTGGCATATATCACATCAAAATACACATACATAAATCATCTCATACAAACCTGTCATAACATATAGATAGCATCAACATCATCAACATCAACCAAAAACACATGTAAAACACTTTTGGATCTCAATAAACATGTATACTCATATATATACGAGGGCCCCTTAGGGCACCCGAATGTTTACATACAAAAAAATACATCGGCCCGCAGGCCCATGCCACATTATGGTACAAAAATTGGCTCACCAGCCTAATCAAAAACGGTATACACAATACAAAATACATCAGGGTGCCTCTAACGCACCCCCTGCTGCCCCTCCCTCAGGAGGAGGTGGTGGCCCTCCCCCACCTGCTCCAGCCGGTGGTGGTGGAACACCTGCAGGACCCTCCTGCCCTGGAGGCAGATGTCCACTCGTCATCGCAGCCGCCACAACTACTCGTTGTACTAGGCCCCACCATGGTGGCGGTAACCCGATACACTGCTCCAGGAATCCTTCATCCTGGATGCGGGTCCACATGCCCTCAGGCACATCCCATAGCACTGCCTCAAAACGGCGGCATAAGTCATCTATCTCTACTCCGACTGCCACCGGTGGAGCATGTGATGGCCCTGCACCAGGGTCATCAAAGTGGCACCTCTGCACCGGTCTCTCAGCCCCTGCTGGTCGCCCAGCAGCCTCGTCTTGTGGACGCCTCTCTCCACGCGGAGGTCTCCCCTCTCGCGGAACCCACGGTCGATACAGCTCCACCTCGCGCCCACGAGGTGCCAAATCTGCACATGCACCAAACAACAAACAAACAATGATATCATTGTCTATACATCAAACATATGCACTAGTATATCAACAACATAACATAAATCACTAAACACAAAAACACCACATACCTCTATGGTTGAACACCTCCCCAGGAGGAAACACCATATCCGGGTCCCCCCGAAAATCCACCCCAGCATAGGGGAACTGCAGAATGACCTGTGGCATCTGCCACCATATCTACGCTGCCTCCACAGTGAAGTAGTGCCCGCCTTCGCCACCGTCGTGGCGAATCAAAATCTGAGACCACCACATCAAGCGCGGCTCTCGTACCCCTGGTGCATCCAGTAGCACCCTCGGGCGCAGCATCGACACCCTCTCCAAGAAGAAGGCCACCAGGATGGAGCCAAAAGCGAACTCCCCCCTGCCTGTGGACCAACAGTGGTCCAACTGCGCAATCATATGCACGTGTAGGGTCAGCCCCCAGGAAAACCGCTCGCGGCCCACCACTACCCTCTCCATCAGCATCAACTCGGCACCACTAATCTGGTGGGGTTCTCGCGATCCGTACACTCGCACTATCATCATTGCTATGCAATGATGCAGCAGGACATCTATCCTACTAATGATCACTGAGGACCCAGTCATATACTACTCGCCTGAGCAGTATCGCTCGGTGACCTCACGAAGATTAGTGTCCCTCGGCAGCACAGGCACTGCCGGCAACGGTGTTCCCCGAAAGGGGAGCCCAGTCAAAAAGTAGACATCCTCCATCGCAGTGAAGGCGATCTGCTCTCCTCACAAAAGGAAGTAGTGTCAGTCTGGACTCCACATCTCAATAAGAAACCAGAGCAAATAATCCTGCACCCGTACCAAAGAGAAATTAAAAAACTCTAGCAACCCACTGGTTGCTAACGCTGCTCGAACTGCTACTCAATCTGCCGACGGTTCATTGGTCACCGCCTCTCATAGCTGTGACCAGTCTCTCTCGCGCCAGCGCACATCCATGGTCACTACTCGCAACCTGCACACAACCCAGAGTCCTATATTAGCTTAGGAAATCACCCAATACATCAAATCAACTAATTTTTTACCCTGAAACCTTGCCTCCAAGGTGCGGTTTTACTACCCACAGGCGCGCACTTATGCGCACCTGTCACACCGACAGGTGCGCACTCATGTGCGCCTGTCCACCCCACAGGCGTGCATCAGTGCGCGCCTGTCACACCCACAGGCGCGCACTGATGAGCGCCTATCACACCCACAGGCGCGCACTGATGCGCGCCTGTCTACCCCACAGGCGCGCACTCATGCGCTCCTGTCTACCCCACTCACGTGCGTTCAGGCGCATTTATTCAGATCACAGGCACGCGTGCACGTGCGCCTTCCTCTGAATTTCCCGCACATTGGGGCCCACCCCTAGCAAAAACCCCCCTAAACCTCCCGTACGACCCCCCGTACCTACCCTGCCCAAAATTTTGAAACCTATAGCTATGCAGGATGTTCAGACCACTAACCTGAAACTCGCACGCTGGGAAACAGATGCCTCATGCTCTCACAATCGTTCAATATCCTCTCGATATGCTCTGGAACTCACTGAAGAAGCAGGTACAAATGAGGTGTCAATGTGGGCCCTACAGCTATATATAGGGTTTTTGCCAAACTTCCACTCACCATTCCGGGAGCCCACGACATCCATTTTGCGAACCGTCTTCAGCCATGGGATCAACGTCCCACCACCTACATCATGGCTGTCCCTGGGTCACTTTTCATCCTGAGCCCCTGGGGCACCTTTTTCTCATATCATGCCTAGGTACGCACGCGCATTGTCACATTTATCTAATATTTGTTCATATTTGGTATTCTCTTCAGATATTGTTCACTTTGGGTATCTGGTTGTTCTATGTGCAGGTACTTGGTCATCATCGCTTCACATCATTCCTTCAGGTTTATACTCAGCACTGACATGTAGTCTCTCCTGCTATATTGCATTTACATTTCCAGTCATTCCCTCTGATATTGGCCTTTAGGACACCCTTTTTCGGCTCTGCAGTACTCACACCTCCAGTTGCATCTTCGGTACTGTAATCCAGTAGCATTCTCACCCACATGAGTTGTCCCATTCATAGCACCTTTTTGCACTTATGACACTCATGTTGTTCTTTCCCTTTAGGGATGGGAGTCCCATTAGTCTGTTATCATGTTGAATCTCAACCACATACTCCTTCTTCTCATTTTGCTGGCTTTCCCACATGGACTCCTAGATCATCGCTTTCTGCTTCAGTTCTTTTTTACCTGCACATCCATAGGATCATGAACCCTCCATTTCATCCATCATCATTTGGCCCATCTGTGAACCTATCTTCATCTCACCTACCTCATACAGAAACTCGCCAATGGGGCCCCCACCCTTCACTAGTTTCCCCAGAAATTTCTGCCCTCCCTGGGGCATTCATTCCACACTGGGGCACCCGTTTCTGTATTTTGTACATCTTTCCCACATTTATTCATTATTTCTTGTACAAACACCTTTTATTACCAGCCTTTTCTTTTGTCGTCACCGTTGGCGACCTACTTTCCTTTTTGGCCACACGCAACCCATGTCACCCTTGGTTGGAGCATTACTTCCCATTTACCCCCGCTGGCATCGTCTATATCTTCAGAGAACTACCCAGGTCACTTACCTTTATCCTCTGAATTTGTTCACCTTGTCCCACCTCTGGCACAACTTATCCCTGATCTTGTCGTCCCCCTGACACTCGATCTCGTCACACGGTTGCGGCCACGCCTTCTATCATGCACGCTCCAACCAAGGGCAGTCTGGAGTCTTCCCACTTCCTGACTTCGTCCATGTACCTCTGCCACATCCTCACCACAGTAGATTCCACGAATCCCTTTGCTTCTGGGAGTCACGTCCTCCTTTTTGTCGACATCAACACACTTTTCCAAAAAGGCGGCAGTATCTTGATTCTCATTTTTCATTTAAATGAGAGATCTCGGACGACACAGGGGGAAACACCATTGCTCCCTGATGTCGTTGACCCCCATAACATTCTACGCCAACACTTTCTCATGTTGCGGTGGGTCTTACTTTTGCAACTATTGCAGTTTTTAATATCAGTTGCCGAAGACCTCTGAACTTGGTCGGGCCACCAATGCCCCCATCACCGTCACTATTTACTTCCGCGACTATTACCACTGGTTCAGAGTATGTTCCTTTGCAGAATTGTCTTCTGCCTTTATCATTCCGCCCCCGAGGGCACTGCAGTTGTCTACACCAACACTTCCGACATTTTTTCTTTAGATTTACATCCCACGAGCATGGGGCATGCCCACCTCGTTTGTACACACTTGTATATTGATACACACCTTGTAGAAAGTCGAGAACTACAGGTTGCTTTCTTCTCCAACGGATTTCTCTACACGGTCTCATTCTGGCTCTCCCTTACAACACCATTCTCCATAAAGAAACATTGATGGATTTCGGCTATACGTTTTGCTCCTAACCTCATCCATCAGGGGGCATCTGTTATCACTAAAATTTCGTCCGCACAGGGCGACAAGAACTCTGCATCATCAACACAGGACTGGAGTCATTCATGGCACAAGATTAATTCCTCAGCATTGCAAAAGGGTCAAAAAACTATATAAATGATCAAAAATTCAAAGGCGCTTTACAAAACATGGGCACACGCGCATGCGCGCATAACAACATCGTACAAGGCGTGCCTGCGTGCATGAGGTGCGGCTATTGGGCGAAAAACCCATGCACCTGCTAAACGACACATTTATTGAAATTGGTCGGCCTCCCAACCACTAATTGATCATCTCCCAAGTTGATTTGACACCAAATCCGAGCTCAATCCTCATGGTGGGCTGGTCAAAGACCTAATTGTGCCCTAAAGAGCCCCTTTTCACATTCAAAAGAGGCCACATAATAACCCAATGCTTGGCTATAAAAAGCCATGAATGACCACCATTTTCTCAAGTAATTCTTTGTATTGTTATGCTGCTGAGATTGCTAAGGACTCATTCTTTGGCAACACACATTGTAGGCTGCATTTCATAAGCTATTCACCCCTCACTTGAGTGAATAAGCTTGGAGTTCTTTCACCCACATTTCCATCTTTTCTTTGTAAGGAGAGCAATCAGTTGAGGGCATCAAGAGCCTTCCATTGGAGAGGGAAGGGACCCAAGTCCTCTTTCTCCATTGTGTATCTTTGGATTTCATCAATCAGATCAGCTAATACATTGGTGATATTGGTCCATTTACATTTGTTTTTCATTTTCTCACATGCTCATAGTTTTAATTATTTTTAGTTTGATTTCTGTTTATAACTTAGTTGTTTCTCTTTCTAACCTTTTACCTTACAACTGTCATGCCTAGCAGAGCCCAACTGGGCATGTAAGCACTCATAATTTTCTCACACAGTGACGAATTGGGTGCAAACACCAGCTTTCTCATCTTTGTGAAAGTACTTGTGGGTAACACTGTCAGCTCTAGTCACCATGCCAAGGCAATGTCCTCCGGTTAGACCTTGAATAAAAATAAAAAGAAGAAGAAAAAGAAAATAAACAAAGAATAAAGGCAAGAACGGGCTTGGAAAAAATTGCATCCATGACGGGTATAGATCGCCTTCTACAAAGGCACCCACAGATAACATTATGCATCCCTGTCTCTCACTCTACCCACTTGTCTGGACATCCCCAAGCCACATAACCTCATTTACATGGCTTAGATGGAACCTTCCTGGGAACTTCCTATCTCTTGTGGGTACTAGCCCAATAGGATGTTTTATTTTTTTCTTCTATCTTGTATTGTAAATTTTTGTAATGTCTTTGAGCTATTGAACAATGTGTCAGGGTTTTATGCATGTGTTTGATAATATTAATGATGAAATGTGATTGACATTTCTATGATCCCTATGACTAATGAGCCCATGGAGGGCACAGTTTTTGATGTGCAGGACCATCCCTGATGGACAGGTACCACTTGGACCGGTACACATGGGGAGATTATTAGTTCGGACCTCCATGGAGTTGAAGAGCCCATTAGATGGTTGATGAGACCTCGTCAAAGGGGTAGAGACAAGACAGTGTTTGACCGAGGTTTTTCACCTGAGAAGAAGAGGGTGTTTCACCAAAGGCACTTTGGCAGAGCCCGGCCTAGGGGGAATGACCCTTTTTCATTGGAACATTGGCCTTGTAAGGCTCAGAGTGTCCCCATCCTTACCATGACGCCATCTAGCTTCATGGTCATTGTTGGAGGTAGACTGGGTAGCAATGGCACATGTGGCATGTTGGAGAAGCCCCTAGAGGGCTAACGTTTTGCTCCTGGATGTCTCATCTTCCCTAAAAGGGGATAGAGCCTCCCTTGAAGGGGATTTTACCTTTATTAAACCTCAGTTAGGGTTTTAATTTAACATTTTAATGTAAAAAAAAATAGTATTCTGGTCTTGTCAACCATTTTTATGACCTAAAATTTAATTAAGGTCATTGATACACTATATATTGAGGGTTTTTACTCTCATTTTGACATAACACAACATTGACTCTCCTAGTGAGATCTAATTTTTTCACCCTACTTGGGTATTTCTTCTCTTTAATTGAGGCGCACTTGTTGAAGGAGGAAATTTATTGGCATTTTTGGCACTTCTCTTGAACAAAGGTTTACAACTAGGGTTTGCAATGCTATTTCATGATGATATGTAAGTTTTTTTTCTGCAAAACTTCTTGATTGAATGGTTGTAGTCTTATATTCTTGCATTTATTATAAAATTTGCTGATTTTGAAACCCTAGGGGACAAACACACAAGTAGTTCATTGTCTCATGTCCCCTAAAAGAGAAATTTTCAGCCATTGAAGAAGGAAGGAAGAGCCTAGCCATTGCTACACTCTTATTGCTTCTTCCCCTTATTCTAGTCATACCATTAAAGGTCAAGAAGGAGGAGATGTCCCAGGCCTAGGTTATCTAAACCTAGGGCCATCCTGCTTCTAGGGTTTGGTGATAGGGCCTTCCTTTAGCAACACTCTCCCTCACCACATTCTCTTGTCGTGATTTATCTTTTATGCTAGCCGTTTTTCCAAGATAAACCTAAGGAAGGAGGAGAGAGCACAAGGCCTTGCTTAAGCAACACTGGAGTGAGCCTCTTTCCCCTAGGGTTTTGTTTCTAGGTCCCTTCCATAGCAGCACTTCAGAACCCTTCCCTCTAGTCCTTATCTTTTTTCCTTCAACCTTTTCATCCTCCCTTAATTTCACTCCATTTACCCTTAGGCACAGATTTTAGGCCTCCAACATTGAAGTGATAGTGGTCAAACAAACTCTCAAACCCTTTTCTAAATTGAAACCCTAACTAACTACTACCCTAATAAGGTTGACATCATCCTTGGTTATTCCATCTTGACGCAACAAGTTCTATTTATAGGAAATTAGATGGTGGTTTAAAAGCATTTATTGAATAAAGGATTGATTGGACACACTGACTGTTACATCATCTTGGTATTTATTGATGAATTCATATTATTTCACTATTGTATTAATAAACATTGATCTTGTCAATATCTATTTCTTATATATTGATGTCAGATAGTTATATGAAGTACTAACCCTTTGAATCATAGCCTTCATGTTAGTCTATTGTTTCTTTGTTCCGGGCAGGTGTTCTCATTTGGGCATACACTTCATTATTGGCTATTTAGCCCGACTATCTGCTCTTGGTGGTGACCTATGAAGAGGGAATTTCACTTTGACCTTTATACCTTAGCCTCTTCAAAACTCCAGATTACTGGGGACGTCTCCCCTGGGCCTAACCTCCCTAAAGCGAATGAACCTCCCCATTGTGGTGACATTGGGTGGGGTAGGTTCCTGTTACGCCAGTTTGGCCTCTATCTTCTAGCCTTTTGACCTAGCTACAAATTGTGCGATAATATATTGGCATCGCTGCCGGGGAACACTGATTCAATTCTCCTCAAACGACAAATCTTTTCGGTAAGCCTTTCCTCAAGAAGCCTTATCTTGCAAGCTTACATGGCATCTCCACTAAGGTGTTTTCCCTTATCCTTTGATGGTTTCAAGAAAATCATCTCACGACTCCACAAATAGCTAATGATGACCCGTAGTGGGCGTCAATATATAGTTTCATCTACTACTATGACCTCCATAAATCCTGTCACCCCTGTAAGTTCTCCCAAATAGTCTCATAAAGAACTCTTTGGTCCTTTAATCTTACTTAACACCCAAGTGGGGTTACATGATCTACCCAAGAAGGTTGAGTCCTAGATAGCCAAGTTTTCAGGGGAATATGGATCCTATGGAAACTCTCATTGGAACTACTTATGTGATGCATTCCAGCTTCACCAATCCAGACAAGAATACCCCGATGTCTTTTTAAGGATCTTTGTGAGATCACTCACCAGAAGTGCCAGAAGATGGGTTAACAAACTTTCAAAAGGAAGCATCAAAACCCCTGAAGATCTTGAACAATCCTTCAAGAAAGATTGGTGTGAAAAAGAAAGCATGGATTCCCTTTACTCTCAATATACTGATATTTACAAAGCCTCTAGCGAGGGCATTAGGGATTTCAATGATAGGTTCAACCTTCTCCTCAAGAAGATCAGACCTAGTTTCTCAGAAGAAGTTGTCCTCCAACACTACTTGAAATCATTGGAAGGAGTTTTGTAGTTCACTCTCAAAGATCGGTCACCCTCGACTCTATAAGAAGCACAAGATTTTTCTTGTCAGATTGAGAAGAACCTTGAATTTGAAGACTACATCCATCAAGTCAATCTCTCATACAATAATGACACTTGAGAATCTAGTCACGAGGATATCACTGAAGCTGAACCCAATTACCTAGAAATTCTGGAGGTAAAACTCATGCCTCCCAAAAAGAAATGGAGCACAACTTTCTCAAACATCAACAATGTCTCAAACATCTCAAGACAACATGAACCATTAGGGGTTTTGGGTGTGGCCACTCATAAAAATCCTAACTTTAAAGATTCCTTGTTTGTCTTGAACATACCAATGTTGGAAAATTGAGACATGAATGAAACCAATGGGTATGAAGAGCCCCAGGTACATAATGGAAACAACTTAGACACTAGTATGTCCTGTATCTTGCAAAGGGTTGAAAGAATTCACAAAATAGTTCATTTTTTGACAAAACAAGACCTGGATGACAAATTATCTTTTGAGGGGACTCCCACACTATTACAAACCGGTCAGTTTGATAAATATTAGAAAACACCCTCTTTATCATTAATAGATGATCTTGGACCTAGTGATTACAAATCAATGGATCCATACTTGTTTCAAGATGGCCCCAAATTTCCCTTGACAGAAGAAGACACAGATTGGGGTGATTATCCCGACGA
>ML836400.1:47141-79374 GCA_009831015.1 Picea engelmannii | reverse complement strand
CTAATGTGCATTGTCCTTGGGATCATTACCATACTAGCACATTACTCATGATTCCATGATATCCTCCTCACTTCACTTTGTTTCATCCAGTTAATTGAATACTGAGAGACTAGTTAACTCAAACTAGGTGACAGTTCACTCTCATAACTACCTGAGAGACTAGACTAGGTGGCAATATACTCCTGTAATTGCTAGTGTGTGTCCAAATCACTCTAGACCACGACTATGGCACACTATATTCTCCCCCAGTGTGCATTAGTTGATTTATATAGAGCATATCATGTGTAAATTATCATTCATTCATTTGGTTAATGACATTTCTTCCATTCTTTCTCTCCTACTTATCTTTTCTCATATTTTCTCTATAAATTGTGTATGTCATTTGCTAGCTAGATATATTATGTGCAGGTTCAACAAATTTACACACTCTCTCCAAGAATCTAACTCTCTATCCTTGCATCTGAGAAAACTCTCCCCCTTTGACATCAATGGCAAAGGTAACGTTCCGTTGAGGCTTCTCCCCCTAATTGAAGTGTCCTTGGGGCTGCTCCCCCTAACTGAAATCTTCCTAAAACTGCTCCCCCAAATTGAATTTTCCTCTTGATGTTGCTTCCTCATGTAAATCTAATACATATAAGAATATCATTCAAAAATCATTGTGGGCTGGAAACTATGCCAAGTTTCTAACGAATATGCGCAAAGGCTTCCCTTGGAAGCAGTTTTGTAAAGATGTCTGTAATTTGTTCTTTGGTACCAACATACTCAACTCGAATGTTCTTCTCTGCAACCTGTTCCCATAGAAAATTATACTTGATTGGAATGTGCTTTGTCTTGGAGTGCATCACTGGATTCTTTGAGATATCGATGGTGCTTGTATTATCACAATATTTTGGAATGGGATAATCATACTCAACCTGTATATCTATCAAAATTTGTGTCATCCATAGAACCTGTGTACAAGATGTTGTTGCTGCAATATACTCTTGTTCGCTTGTAGACAATGGTACTAATGATTGTTTCTTGCTTAGCCAAGATACTAAACACTCACCCAAGTAGAACGTTGCTCCACTTGTACTTCTTCAGTCATCAATGCAAGCTTCCCAATCTGCATCTATGTAGTAAATAATTGATAGATCATTTCCTTTTGGATACCATAATCCAAACTCTTATGTATCCTTGAGATATTTGAATCCTCTTTACTGCTAGGACATGTGATTCCTTTGGTGCTTCTTGAAAACGTTCCATCTATCCAACTATCTTCATTACATATGGTCAGGATGTTTTCAAATAAAGTAAGATACCAATCATTGACCTATATTGCCTCTGATCTATAGCCTTTGAATCATCATCTTTACTTAACGTAGAACTATTCTTCATAAGAGTATTGATTGGTTTGCAATCTTCCATTCCGAACCTCTTTAGCATTTCTCTGATATACTTGGTTTAAGAAATAAAAATGCCTTGGTTTCTTTGACATATATGAACACCCAAAAAGAAGGATAATTATCCAAGTAATGAAATTTCAAATTCATTTTTCATATCCTTAACAAATTTTTGCCTCATCCTGTCATCATCACTTCCAAAAATAATATCATCAACATGAACTTCAATTAAGAAAATATTATCTTGATTTATTTTGATGTATAGGTTGTTGTCTGCGTTTCCTTTCTTGAACCCTTGTTGTTGTAGATATATGTCTAGTCTATAATACCATGCTCTAGGGGCCTATTTGAGACCATACACAACCTTCTTCAACATGAAAAAATAAATTTCATTCTCTGATAATTGAAATCCTTATGGTTGCTCAATGTAGACTTCTTCTTCTAAATCCTTGTTCAGGAAGGTTGATTTCATATCCATGTTATACACTTTAATATTCTTGGATCATGCATAAGCAAGGATCAATCAGACTTCTTTCATTCTAGAAACTGGGGAAAATGTCTCTTCAAAGTCGATACCTTCAACCTGAGCGTATCATTTACATACCATTCTAGCTTTGTTCTTGGTAACCTAAGCATCTTCATTCAATTTGTTTTTGAAGACCCACTTTGTGTCGATCACATTCTTGTACCTTGGCCTAGGAACCAATTCCCAAGTGTCATTCTTCTCTATCCGATCCAACTCTTTATCCATGGATTTTATCCATAATTCATCCTTTATGGGTTCTTCAAATCTTCTTGGCTCTATCGAGGATAAGAGTGCTAGGTGCAGTTGTTCTGGTGAACGAATTATTCTTCTAGTCTCAACTCTTGCATCTTTGTTCATGATAATCTAATCTGATAGATGATTCTTTTGTATATGTTTTCTAGGTGTCTTTGGAGGTACTTTATGTTCTTATTTGAACGAATTCTTCTTCTAGTCTCAACTCTTGCATCTTTGTTTACGATAATCTAATATGATGGATGATTCTTTTGTATGTGTTTCCTAGGTGTCTTTGGAGGTACTTTATGTTCTTATTCTTCTAATTTTAATTGATCTTCTTCATATTCCCCTTATACTACTTCTTCATCCTTTGTTTATTATTCGTGAACATGTTCCATTGACTCCTTTTCTTCTTCCTTTATTTTGCATCCACCTATCTCATCAATTGTCACATTGATACTTTCCACAACTTTTTTGAGCCTTAGATTGAAACATTTGTATGATTTCCTTGTACTCGAGTACCCAACAAGTATTCCTTTTTCCACACGAGAATCGAACTTTCCCATTCTTCCATATTCCCTTTTGATGTATCATTTTATTCCAAAAACTTGGAAGTGCTTCACATTCATTGGTCTTCCTTTCCATAGCTCATAGGGAGTTTTATCACTGGTGTTTCCGAGCATTACTCTATTTTGAATGTGAACTATAGTATGCAATTCATGTTCCCAAAATACATCTGTCAACATGGAATCCATTAACATAGTTCGAGCCATTTCATGTATTGTCCTATTTTTCCTTTCGACAACTCCATTCTGTTGAGGTGTCCTAGAAATGTAGAATTGCCTTTTTATTCCATTCTTTCTCCAGAAATCCATAAATTCCTTTGAAGTAAACTCTTCTCCATTATCATATCTCAAACATTTCATTTTTGAATCCATTTAATTTTCAACCATTTCTTTGTATACCTTGAATTTCTCGAATGCTTCTGACTTCTTCCTAAGAAAACAAACTTCAGTCACCCTTGTATAATCATCAACCAATAACATTAATATTGCTCACCTTTTAAATCCTTTGTTCTAGTTGGTCCAACTAGATCAATATGTACAATTTCCATCGGTCTTGTTGTGGAGTATTCATTTGATTTGAACTTGGTATTTTTTTTCTTTCCTTGTTGATAATGCTTGCATAAGGTGTTGGTTGGCTTCATGATTTGTGGCATTTCTCTGAGTGCTTCTTTTTTGCTGACTTTGAAAAGGTTTTCAAAGTTTATGTGACCCATTCTTCTCTTCCATAGACAAACTTCATATTCCTTTCCTAGAAAACACTTTTCATTTCCAATTTCATTTAATACACAGTTGTTGCAACCAATCTTCCTGAACCTGCTTTTTTTATCTCACATTTATTTGAATCAAACACAAGTTTGTGACCTTGGTCACACATTTGACCTACACTTAAAAGATTATGTTTCATATCTTCCACAAGTAGAACATTTTCTTCCTTTATATCCTTGTTTCCAATTTTGATTGTGCATCTTTCAATGATTATAGTTGAGTCATTGTTTCCAAAGGAGATTGATCCATATCTTTCCTTTATCAAGGCTAAAAAAATGTCCTCATCACTTGTCATGTGCTTTGAGCAACCACTGTTAATATACCAACCATGTTTCTTATGTTTATCTTGTAGAGAGAGTGTTCATTCTGCATTGTTATACTGATTATGTTTTCTTATCCATATTATATGTTGAGGTTCTTGTCTGTGATTATTATTATTCTACTGTGATTCTCTAGGATGGATGGTCATTCTATAATCTTTGGCCATGTGTCCAAAGTTGTTTTACTTGTAGTATTCCACTTCAGTTCTCAAGGATTCAAACATGTTGTAGCTTCTTCTTTGTGTTTCACTGGACCTTCTTGGATAACCATTTTGTTCATGACTTTCAAAGTTGTTTTTGTTTTGTCATTTTCTCTGCAATTTACAACTTTATGTCCAAAATTGTAACATGAATAACATAAACCAAAGAATATATCTTGATACCTAGGAGTTGATGATATTCTGAAAAGAGTTACTCTTCTGAATCCTTCTTCTTCTTGAGGCCTTCTTGTTTCTGGATGTCACTGATTCTGAAATTTGAATCTTCTGAGTGGAGGAGTGTCCCTGTGATCTTCCTTGTAAAAATTTGTGTCTCCTCTGATTGTCTTTGCATAGCTTCTTGGATGTGTTTCTTGATCTGTTTCTTTGGAGCTTGATTCATTTTTTGTATGATTGTATCCAAGTCCAGACTTGTCATGATTTAGTCTCTTTCTATTAATAATTTTATCCAAAACTTTAGAGCTATTCTGCATGTTTTTATTTTGAATATCTTTTCTCAATGTGACAATCTATGCCTCCAAACTTCCAATGATCCTGTCTTTTTCTTCCAACCATTCTTTGAGTGCTTCTTCTATTACTTTGTCTTCTTCATCTTGGATTTTCAATTTAGTGATCATTTAATCTATTTCTTAAGAGTTGGAACCATGAGATTCATCTTTTCTTTTTAGTTATGCCTGTAATGACTTGTTTTTCTTCTTTTCCCTTTTTATAACTTCTATGGCACTCATCAAATCTTCTTTGTAGTCAAATTTTGCCTCTTCATATTCTTCTTCGGTGTTGTCTTCATCGGAGTCTTCTATTTTCGTCAATAGAACCCTTTTTGTCTCACTTTCACTATCTTCATCTTCGTCTAATGAGGTGTTATCTTCTTTTGTGCAAAATCTCTTCTTGAATAATTTTTTTTTTTTTTCCTTTGTACATTTGTTTTCTATTTGAATCATCTTCTTCATTCTTTTATTTTTCTTATGGGGTAATTTGTTAGAAAAATGACCAATACCATCACAATTAAAACAAATCAATGGAATATTACCTCTATATTTGTCATCAGTTCCCTTTTTCAATCTTTTGACGAAGTTGGCTACTACTTCATTATCTTCTAAGATGTCATTGTTGTTGCTATCTGATTTTTCCTTTTGCTTTCCCTTTTGATTTGAATTCTTGGATTCTTTGAATGTTGCTTCTTTGGTAACTGGATTCTCTTGTTCAGTTCTCATTTCATAGGCTATGAAAATTCCATATAGTTCATCCATGCGTATTGAATTGAAATCTATTATTTCTTCTAGTGTTGATATCTTAGGATCAAATCTCATTGGAAGATATATTAGTACCTTTTGAACAATTATAGATTCATCAACTTCTTCTCCCAATCCTCTAATTGCATTAACTATTTCATCAACTCCTGAGAAGTAAGCTGCAATATTCACATTTTCCTTCATCTTCATCTGTTCAAATTGACCTCTATAAGTTTGAAGCTTTGATGCCTTGACTTTTGCATCTCCTTCATAAACATTCTGAAGTTTGTCCCAAATCTCTTTTGCAGAGATGCAATGCATAACTTTGACATATATTGAATCAACCAGACCATTCAGGAGTGCATTTTTGGCTTTTGGGTTATTTAGACTCGGTTTCCTTCCATTTTAATTTGTTGGAGGAATGGATGGCTCTTTATATCCATATGCAATTGATTTCCAAACCTTAAATCCATGTTCTTGTACATATATTTTCATCCTTCTACTGTAGAATGCATAGTTTTATCCATCAAACTGTGGTATTCTATTTTTATACATATTGTTTCTCTCCATGATCTACCTTAAGTGGTTAATGGATTTCTGAAGGAAATTGCTCTGATACCAGTTGTAAACTCTCCACTTCTACTTGCAACTAATTTATTTTTAATTATTTTCTAATTCCAAGAGCTTAACCCATGATTAACTCCTAGTTACAACCACTTTGACTAGTAAACTTCCTCAAGGAGCTTCTAGAATAAATTGACTTCTTTGACCTTCTAGGAGATTCTAGATAACTCATGAGGGTTCTCCAACTTCACAAGGCCATAACTCTCTAATGGTGAGGATTTACATGGTGTTCCACATATCACCAAAAATGGCATGGCATGTACTATCCATCTAGAATAGTCTTATCTGCAACTATATTGATATTAATTCCTTTATTCCCCAAACAAACTTAAGTACCTTATGCATATTGTTGGGGATACCAAAATTTTCTACCGATATTTCTTCAAGGGTTGACATTAATGAAAACCAACCCAATTAATCAATAGTGATAACGCAGGACTAGGGCATAGAAGTTGACCACCAAGGTGAAACAAGGAAACCAAGACAATTTCTCAAGCAAGTGATCCACTATCCAAATTCAACCAATGATCCTTGCCCACATGTCCAATAAATTAAACAAAACACCTTGCATGAAAAAAGGACTAACCATACCTCATGGTGATGGTGGCTTACCATGCCCCATACTTTGGGCTTCTTGAATTTGATGAGCCTTGTTTGATCTATGTTGGGAGGTAAATCAGGGGGGCTACTGGGCTACATCCTATGGACATGTTGATCATCATCGTCTTGGGGTAGATCATGCTCTCCATTGCGGGCCTTGAGACATGATCTCCTCGAGTTACCCCTAGAAATGAGGGGACAACAGACCCAATTTCTCAAAGCTCTAACTAAAGAGGATTGACCATACCCTTAGTGTTATAGCAAAAAATGCCACATCTATGATTTTGTGTAATGACCCAACCCTTTCCCAATGATTTCTAGACTTTTCCCTAAAATTCACCTCCAAAATAATCTAAAAAACATGCTTTAAGATCATATATGTGGGTTTCTCTAGTGCAACATGTGGAAATTCGTTCCTTTTCTGACTGCAACCCGTGGAAGCCCTCATTTTTGGTGAAAAATAAAATAATTTTGTGTTTTCAGGTGGGTTTTCGGGTGGGATTGTTTTCCAATGAACCTTTACCATACACAATGGAATCTAACTCCCCAAACATATTTGGGAAGATATAAAACAACCATAGAGGGACAAATGTGGTAACACAAGTCCCTTGGTGCAAAGTTATGCTGCCAGCATCTAGCAAGCCTTATTTCCCTATAATTCTCTTATAAACATCCCCTTAGTCTGGAAACTCATTTTCCAAAGTTTCTTTCTCAGTTTATGTGAATATAGGGTGTCTCCTTATCCCTATATGAGTCATTGAGAGAATTCCATTTTTGTGGACTTGATGCTTGAGGATTCTCGGAGGAAACTAGATAGTTGGCTTCAAGACGGTGCCTAAGGATGGACAAGATTGTAACTTACCTTTTCCACTTGTTGGTAATAAAAGAGATTGCTTTCCCCAAATTTTTATTCATTTTACATTTATCGGTATGCCTACTTTGAATCTAACATATTACATGCACATGTTTAAGATCTTATAACTACTTTTGTTGCATCCCTAGTTTTATATATGTCTTGCAGGTTAATTCCAATAGAAGATCAAGAGTCCTTTGGAAATTGGAGCAGGGATCAACATCAAACAGGAGAAAAAGGTGCACCTTATTTTGTCCTCTCCATCCCTACCTTATCCTAAATAAAGTAGTTATTTTCTTTGATTTTTTTGTGTTTGTCCTGTGGGGAAATGATTATCTCTTTCACTTGGTCTTTCTTTGTTGTGATTATGACCCACAATCATAGGAGAAAAATACCTTAATCAGAATTGGTGACTCCACTAGGGATACTCCTGGTTGGTATAGTTTGGTTGAGATGTCTTGCTTGCTTGATTTGTCTTTTTTTGTTAGTTTATGAGTCTTTTACAGAGTCTTTTAGCCTCACATGACCTATTGCTAAGTCTTGAAGCCCTCTATTTCTGAGTGGCCCTTTTTATTTTTTGAAATTACATTGTAATCTGCTAGTTGCATATTTGTATCCCGCGTACATTTGTGTTCTAGGGGGCACATGAATTGTGTATTCTGCAGTGTATTTTAACATATTTTGTTGGTTTTTCTTTGAAAAAATAAACTAGTATTATTCTAGTTATATCTCTTTCTTTCTTTGCATTGTTTTCATTGTTATTTGAAAAAGAAAAATATATTAGAATATGTTTCCATTTTCTTCTCATTTGGAAATCATTTCAAAAGAAAAATAAGAAAAAAAATCATTTTGTTTGCTTCTTTTCTTTCTCTTGAATGTTGCATCGTGCATTTTGCATCAGAAAAGGAAAAAATATTGCATCTTTAGGTTTGAAGGATTGTTCATGCATTTTCTTGGTGAAACTCTTTTTAATTTAAATAATTGGTGTAAAGTTTTATTTGCCAATGATCTTATAAGTTTCATTTTTGCAAGAGTATCAAACAATATCAATTGCACCTCCATACCCTTTGAGTAAAAACAACCACTAAAATGAACACTAAGCTTAAAATGAACTAGACTTTATTTCTAGGGTGTACAAACAAGTTTAGGGTTAGGGCCTTGGATTAGGATTGGAGAGATAACTCTCCAAGGCTGCAAAAAAAACATAGGAGTCTGAGATAGGGAGAGTCTCATATCCAATTTTTGTATAACTATAGTCAAGAGCCTCCTCTAACA
The DNA here is from genome assembly GCA_009831015.1 of Picea engelmannii. Classification (NCBI taxonomy): domain Eukaryota; kingdom Viridiplantae; phylum Streptophyta; class Pinopsida; order Pinales; family Pinaceae; genus Picea; species Picea engelmannii. The sequence continues at coordinate 70,779 of ML836400.1, read as the reverse complement.
CAGAAGCTAAACACGAGGTCACATGAAGGAGAGTCGAGGAGATTTCCCCTCCGAAGCTTGACTAAGAAAAGTGGAGATATCGTATATTGGGGGTTTTGCTAGTGCCCTTACCTCCGTGAGAGGCGACACTTTCAAAGCTTTAGGATTGTTACCCTTCCCATACATCCAATCCCTATTTTCAATTGCACCCCCCAGACGCTGACTGTGAGTTGGTGACTTTAGTGGATTTTTCTAGGGATCTCAGAGGTGACTTTGGGGGCTTGCCATGGTACCTGGGGAAGATTATGTATCACACTTTTCAATGTTTTTGGAGGGTTCCCTATGAAGCATGGGTAATTGCACCAGATAAGGATGGTTAGTGGAGGTTGGGATAACTACTTATCACTCCTCCATTCATTGCTCCATGGGACTTAATCAACCCCTAACTTCATCCAGAAGGTCCCTTTCCACTTTTTCATTTCTTTGGAATCAGGACTTCATCCACTTAGACTAAAGATTTGGAAAAGTTATTTGCTTGCGATGTTTCTCCTAGGTATTTTTATTAGACTATTGATTTTTGTAGTTGGCCTTAGGTTGCTTCAATGTCACCTCTTTTGGATCATTTATTCACACCAGTTGATCAACCACTCTGTTGGTCGGGAGGGAACCATGGTATTTCTCTTGAAAGCGTGGATTTGCCTCCTAGAAGGCATGGGTTTTTATACCATTGTTTCATTAGAATCAGTGCATGAGACTTTTGTGGACATGAAAAATCCCGCAAAGTAGGAACCTGTGCATAAGAAAAATATGGCCACATTTCTTGAGGATACCAACCAAGGGACCCATGCCCAAGGGGATTCTTTCACTTTTCCTTTCATTATAAACGTTGGTGCCCCCTTGATGGCGAATTTGAACATTCTTGGGTTGAGTGTAGGACTACCAGTTTGGTTATGGACCACTCCAAATGTACTGAATGTTCTTGAAAATTATTAGATAAGCACTTTGTGTCAGGAGCATCATACAAATTTTGATCCTTCACCTTCTACACCCATAAATTCTACTTCTCCTCCTTCTCCTTCTTTTGGTGAAAGTACATCTACTAGTAACCAAAATTCTAAAATAAATAGGAAGAGGAAGAGTAAGACAAAGAAGTCACCAACCTCTGCTAGTCATGTTGGAGATCAGCCTCTAACCTCTATGAGTCATGTTAGAGATAGGCCAACAACCTCTGTGAGACATGTTGGAGTCTTGTAACTAGCCTATGCTAGTCATGTTGGAGACTAGTCACCAACCTTTGCTAGTCATGTTGGAGATTCGTCAACAACCTCTGTGAGTCATGTTGAAGACAGAAACTAGTGGCTGCAAGTCATTCTAGGGGCATGAATCTAGTAATTGCTAGTCATACTGGAAAAATATCACCAAACTATGCAAGTCATGTTGGAGATCAGTTGTTAACCTCTACGAGTCATGTTAGAGATAGGTCAACAACCTCTGCAAGTCATGTTGGAGTCATGTCACCAGCCTCTGTGAGTCATGTTGGGATAAAAAGTCCAGTCATTGTTAGTCATACCAGCATCGAGTCATTGACCATTGTGAGTCATGTTGGAGTCTTGTCACCAACCTCTGCTAGTAACATTGGAGACCTACAACCATCCTCTGCCAGTCATGTTGGGGGAAACCCATCAAACACTGCAAGTCATGATGGGGTCATTAATATTGTTGATAAGCCTATACATACAGGACATAATCCCAAGTTCCCTTGCAAAATTTTCAAAGGATATCACCTTACTCATTTATGCCCTACTATTTCCATGGTACAAAGAATGTGGTCCTTGTTTGAAGTCCCTTCTAGTTTTGAGTCGTCTTCGATTTCCAAATAATCTATCCAATCTTTGGTTGACAAAATGGTCATGTTGATGCAATATTCAGCCGAAACCACTCTTTTTTTGGGGGGTGATGTGTCTCTTGACCATGTTGTGTCACATACTATTCAATCATTGTTTGAGGAAGTGGTCGTGTCGATGAAATCTTCAACTGATCCCACCCTTCTCTTAGAGAGTGACAAGTCTAAAGAAGTGACATCGTCGACGCAATATTTGGTCAATCCAACTCTTTTCTTGGGGAGTGATGTGTCATATAACCATGTCCTTCACATTTCCAGTTCAGAACCTTTTGAACAAGAGGGAATTCCACTCTCTTTGAGTATGCTCCCTCCAAGTCCTGGGATGGTTTCCTTTGATTGGAATGATATTGTAGAGCCTCGCCTTCCTTCTTCTTCACCCTTCCAAATAATGGTTGGAATTAATAATTTAGGAATTCGCTAAATAGTTGTAGATGAAGGATCCTCTACAAGTCTTTTATCATCCTCAACTTGGAAAACTTTGGGTTCTCCCAAGCTTGTGTCAACTACCAGTGAGCTTCTGGATTTCGATAGAAGACCTAGTGAATGCTTGGGTATTCTTCCTTGATTTCTTATCACGTTAGGTGGGAAGTCTATCTACATCAATATGTTAGTGGTGTCGGGCCCTTTAGAATTTATTTGCTTCTTGGGTGTGATTATGTGTATGTGACGAATGTTGTGATGTCTATTCTCTTTCATGTGATGCATTTCCCTCACAATGGAAGCATTGTCATTATTGACCAGCTTTCATTTGATAATCACCATCTTGGTTCAGATTTAACTTAGGCTTCCCCCTTCCGTGTTCCTAGTTTTTTAGTAGACTCTTCCCCGCCACAGATGAATTATGTAGTGTATTATCCTCGGTGTTTATTTTCTCCTAAGAAGGATCCTTTACAGTTATGTTCTCCTTCTCAAGAAAAGGTCTCAGTAATTGATCATGTGTTTTATCCGATGGGGGGATGGGAGCCCTTGCTTCCTCCTATTGGCCCAAGTAATCCGATGTTTCCTCTTGAGTCTAATCTTGTTATTTGTAAGACCTTGAGCCCTGGTATTTGTGAGTTGTTGGGCCCCGATTTCATGGATTTTGTGTTCACTTCAAATGAGACCATACTTGAAGATATGATGATAGATCTTCAACCTCCTCCTGAAATGGAAGCTTTACTAGTTGGTTACCAATGAAACCCTTGGATTGAGCCTAGAAATGGGCTCTACCTGGAGCACTACTATGCATAAGACACAAGGTTGTGCGGTCCTCTATACATTTTGTATTTTTAGGGTTTCTTTTTTCAAGTTATATATCCTTTAATATTTTTCTTTATCATAGGTTTCTATATTGGACTTATTAACTTCTGGGTAAGTGTTTTGGTCTTATATACATGACTTTAGAGACATTTTTATTTGGTACCTTTGTGTTCCATGTCGATCCGTTTTGATAGGTAATGATCTTGAAACTGACATATAGGTTAGGTTTTCCTCTCCATGCATGTTTTCATTATTCATTTCGTGATTCATTCGGCCAGATAATTGAACCCACTGAGTTGTGACAGAGAACCTTCTCTGATGTTTATAAGTGTCATAATTCATGTGGTAGAACTTACCTTCCATGAGAATCCTAGCTTAGAATACCTTTGTATTATGGCACTCATGTTGCAAGTTTGATATTAGGCTTGGGGCTCCTGGTTAGTCCCACCATGATTTTGTGTTTTAAATTCATGCTTCTTACTCTCTCTCATTCTGGCCTTTTCTCACGGGACCCCTATATTACATGCTCCAAGCTTGTTATTAGGCTTGGGGGTCCTAGTTAGTCACCATGAGTTTGTGTTTGAACTTCATGCTTATTACTCTCTCTCATTCTGGCATTTTCCTGCGGGACCCCAATCTTACATGCTGCTCATTAACAACACTATGGATTCCATAGTTAATCTCTTTGTAGACTCCTTAAAATTGAAAATATTTTTGAGTGACATTGTTCCTTGTACACTTGTTAAACGGATCTGAAGGAATGTATGTCCAACACAATTTTACCCCTTTTTTAAACTAAACAAGAATACTTACGAAAAATGAATACTCTAGTCCATGGGCTAGAACAAATCTCCTAAGTTGTGTTTTATACCTTTTCGGGATCAGGGGACTAAATTTATGAAAAATGATGAGGGAGTCCATAGTTAATCTCTTTTCACACTCCTTAAAATTAAAAAGATAGTTGAGTGATCTTGTCCCTATCACACTCGTTAAAAAGGTTTTGAAGAGGCATCCTTTTGATATAAGTTTAAACCTTATCTGGACTAATTGGAATATGTATGAAAAATGAATACTTTGGCGATATTGTGACCAGAATAGTTCTCCTTGGTGTGATTTTATTCTTTTTTGGGCCCTGGAGACTAATCTTATGAAAAATACCATTATGGGAAGTTTACTTCCCAAAGTTGAGACATATATGCATCTACATATTGATTGCTCGCACTTTTAGGCCTAATGTCGACTTCAGCTTTTTGTTGAACTAATTTCCTATGCATTCCTATTAGTTCCCAACCTTGCAATTTATGCCTTTATGACTCGACACCTTATCCCTAGAGGATACATTTCCCCGAGTGTCCTTATCCTGCACATGCTTTCCTTGCATTGAGAATAGGTATGTTCCTTGCACTCTGGAACTAGTTTTATTTCCCGCGACACTCGTTTCCTCCACTATACAATAAGCATTATTTATTCTTTTTTAGGCTTCTATAACATGAAAAAAGACAAAAAAAAAATCAAAAAATCAAAAAGAATGGGAAAACATCTAATATTTTTTTTCCCAGCAGTCTTGTCGCCCTTGAACAAAGCATAATCTTGAGTCAGTATCTCATCATTTTGGGTTTTAGTATGGATTTAGGATAATTTTTCTCTCTTTCAGTTTTTTCTCCTCTAGTTGGTTATTCTTCCAACTATATGGAGAATTTTTTTATGCCTCCTGTGTCACAAATGTATCCCAGTTTATAGTCATGCTTTCGATGTCACATAATCTGTTGTTCTTATGTTCAAGGAAAATTTTTCAACCTATTTCATCCAGTCTGCAGTTATCCTTTGACCTTGAAAGTCGTCCTTTCCAAGTTGAGTCTCATCATCACAAGTATCAATATCTTCGTCTAATCTCTTCCAAACATTTGTCCTTCCGCCACCCCTCGTGTTGGATGATGGAGGATTCCTTAATTCCTTCCTTCCAACAGGTCCCATCCTATCGAATTCAACACATATTTATCTGGGACAGGGCTCTAGAGACATGTTTGGTACCTTGGGGATTGCATTCATTAATGGAAGGTTCCCTTGCTATTGACAGTGGGAATACATCAATGTCTCATGGTTGATAGCTTCTACCACGTGTTCGATGTCAGTTCATTTATTCACACTTGTTAGATAGTACCATGGTACCTTGACTCCCATCATCAATATCAGTGGGTTGTCTTGTGTTTGTTAATAGTATACATCAATGACCAGTAATCAAACAATGTCTTACTATGTTCGACTTATACTCATATATTCACATAGTGTACACTTGTACCACAACGGATTGTTGTGAATACTTCAAGTGAAGTGTGAGCATGACCTATTTTGTGCTCCTTATAGACTCATATGGTGCCACCTCACAAACATTGGTACTTGCATAGGATCAATTTTTTCATTCTCTTGGTTCCATATATCCTTTGTTCTTGATCTTGAGACATATCTCCATTGTGTATCTCTTTGTGGATATGATCCACTTTAACATGGATCCACTATGTAATTTTTGTGGCCATGCTTGCTACTTCATTTTTATCACATGGATCCACTATGTATTGTTCGTGGTTGTTATCACTGAAAAATTGTCTACAACATTGCACGCAAATGGTTAAAGAAACACTTCAATGCCAGTAGCAATTATTCCACCTACAGCACCAAAATGCATTCAAAAGGCAAAAAACTATACAATTAGGTCTGGTCAAGGGCTAAAGGGTGCCATAAAAGGCCCCTTGTTCACACTATGAACCAATTACATTTTTCCATGTATGAATGCTATAAATAAGAGCCATGGGTGTGCTAAGAAACCAAGATCTTCATAGTATTTTTATGTTGCAAGAATTCTTCCTTGGAAATCCTCTTTTCTCTTGGAATCCTTCAAGCACCATTACAATAGGCCATTCCACTCACCTCTTGAGGGAATAGGCATTGTTTTTCTTCACCATTTTCCATTTATTCCATTGTATGGAGAGATCTATATTAGGGAACTCAAGAGCCCTCCCAAGGAGGAAGAGGGGACTCATAAGTCCTTATTTTTCTCTCAGTGTTTTTCCTATTAATCTATTGATCCATTGGTATCATTATGTTGGTCATTGTTTGATTTTCATGGTTCTAAGTTTCTCATGCTTTCTAACATTTATTTCTTAGTTATTTTATTTTATTTTCTTTGTTTATACATGTGTTTGGCATATCTAACCCACTCACAAAACTTTTGTCTTGTCTAGCAGGCTCATCTAGACATGCAAGTGTTGTTGTTCTACTCAACCAAGTGACAAAACCAACACAATAGATTGGCAACCATATTGGGGATCGATATCAAATTCCCCCCTATTTGAGTTTAGAGAGCACCTCATTTTGATTGTTTTATCTTGCAGGTACCAAAATCGAGCTAGCCCAACCTACCAAAGTCAAAATTCAGAGTTGAGGAAGGAGTATTTCACTTGGAAATTTCTCCCCCAATGCGTGACAGGAAATGCATGGATTTTCTTGCCCACAGACGCACATTATGCGCACTGTGTGTGAAACAGGTCTCATTACTCTATGCATTGTGCACCCTCTGCACACCTGTCAGAATTTTAACCCGTGCATAACTCCAATTTTTCAAATTGTAAGGGTTTTTCTGAATGGTTTGAAGGCCCCTAGCCTTCATATTTTTATTTCAATGCACTTTGTAAGGAAACTACACTCCACTTAGAGTATTTTCCCATATGAAAAGTTAGCTAACATAGGCACTTAGGGGGTAAAATGAACCAATATTCTCCTCTTTTTCTTTGTTTCCACATGGATGGCGTATTTGGATTGTAAAATTTTAAGTTCAGGTTATTTCTTTCATACATTAATCACTTAAAGTGGGACTAGAAACCAATTTTGACCCTCAAGTATGCTCTTCCCTCACACCCTAGTGTGATCTTGGGAATCAGAAAGGAGGTTGAGAGGAAGCTTCATCTCCCTTAAAAAAAATCTTTAGGAGAGGACAAATCCCCCCTAGGGTTCCTCTTAGTTTGTTGAAATTCATCTTAAAGTTTTGTAAGGGCCCATACATGCCCACATGTTGCAAACTTAGGATAGTTTCTTAAAATTGTTTTCTTAGTTTACATCACAATCTAGGGAAGTTTAAAGATAAAAGTAATGGACCCATATGTCCACATTTCTAGTTCTTTAGGGATTTAAATATTCTACAAGGTTGTACCAAAGACACATAGTAAGCTAGGTAAAGAAGATTTGTAAGGACCACAAGAAGTCCACATGTTGCAATTTCACACTTAAATTATTAAAATCTTGGCACACTCTTTCACTTACTTGAACACAACCACTCCTCACACACATGATTTCTATTTTGAAATAGTGGAGGTCGAAGTAGGTTTTCTCCAAAAGAATTATGAAAGATCTGACTACTTCTTTGGAAATTATCCACACCCATTTAATTCAAATGAGATTGGTCCACACCTCCAATCTCTCAGCCCACCACATCTAAAAAAATTCTAAAAACACACTAAGTTTTCCTCCATCGGAGGTGCCAAAAGAAATTTTTTTAGTCTAGGTAGGATTTCGAGGGTAGGCATCCAAATAACCCCTCGTTATCAAGTTCTCACATTTTCAAACAATAGAAGTTGAGAAACGGGGAACTTTCAAATCGTCCAAGTGAAATGTTCCTACACCATAAGGGAGGGAGATACTCATGAAGGGTTGAAGGCCAAGGTCCGGTTGTTCTGTGCATACCTCCTTGAGTCAACCAACTCTTGGAAGGGCATTCAACCCGTGACAACGTTCTAATGTTGAAATCTAAATATCGCACCTTGAAGGAGGTACCTAGTGGCCAAAAACTTAGGACATCTACCCAAGTGGTGATTGTGGGATGCAATCACACCTTGATCAGTTTTGTGTGGCTATTGGGAAATATCACTAGTTGTTTCGGGATATGCACCCTCTACCCCTCATTATAATTGATTACTTCAACCTTCACTAGTTACTCTTCCGGTGGCTTTGAACCCCATTGTTGAGTGCTCTTGGAAGGTCTAGTGTTATTTGTTGGCATAGGGGCAGACCCAGGGTTCAATGCTCAAGAGTGCACCAACAAAGACCTAACTATCGGCCCTTTCGGTAACACCTGCGAAGTAGATGAAGTCTCCCTCGAGGTAGAGATAGGGGTGGTTGCAGGACTCAGGTGTCTGCAACCTTAGCTAGGACACAAATCTATGATTATCTTGCTTACAGCGCACTTAGCATCAGTTATTTCCTAACATACATTCATTAACACACTTCGCAGAAAGCACAAAGCACCGTAGTAATTACTCAAATCTAGCACTTAGCAATGATAAAGAGGTTATACTCAATATATTAAGCACTTAGCATATTATGTATCGTATCTAGCATGCATTCATATCTCATAAGCACAAAGCATCAATAAATATATCTAAACATATCAGAGCACTTAGCAACAGAGAGACAAACACATCAGCACAGTACACAAAGTTATCGTGGTTCACCCCCACCCTGGGGCTATGTACACAAAGTCTTCTTTATATTATCTTGGTCAAGAAGTTACAGCACAGAGCTTCGATGACCCTTACCCCGCATAGGACAAGAGATCTATGCATATCGCTAGGTCCTTTTTCCCCGGGTAGATCCAAGCACTAAGCCTTCTCACACTCTGTGCACTTAGCACTATTACAGCATGCACAAAGATCTTACATTCACATAGACTTTTGATCACGTAGATCCAACTTATGCACTAAGCCATCGACTAGATAGGGTCTCCTTTCTTACATGCCCTAGACCTCTATTTATACATAGAAAAAGGCCTAAACAAGGGCCAACATCCCTTTCCTGTTACAATATTCCCAAAAAACCCAAAAAGGTTCCACAAAAGGTGGCGAGATCTCGTGATCTCTGCTTCGCTATGCGCTTCGTCTTCGACAGGCATTCGAAGTAACAAATGGTAAACTATGACCAAGTATTCCTCAAAACTTGGTCAAGGGCCAACATGACCCCAACACTCACCTGTGACTCGTCCCGAGTCACTCTTCTCTAGGTAATTCTACCTCAAAGGCATCGAGCTTCGTTCGAGCTACTTTGACCTGTTTCTTTGCTACTACTCCTTGCTCGAAAAACTCCTGAATGAGTGTGTTACTAATTGGTCCTTCTAAGAACTCCTATGTTGTGTTCACAACCTATTCCAGGTTTGTCCCTTGGCTCTCAATCTCTAAGAATAGTTGAGATGCCCTATCCTACAAAGGTTAAAGTTGTTGCGTCACTTCCATGACCTTGCTCTGGATCATATGAATCTACTACTGCACGACACGTTATTCGTGGGACCTCTTCATTTTCTCTATGGTCAGTAGGGCCTCTAGCTGTACCTGTAACTTCTCATCTTTGTACTTCACCTCCTGGAGTTGTGACTCTAATTTATGAAATTCAGGGTTCTCGGATAGGTTCTCATGTATCTGCGCACTTCTACTATTTAATTGCTTACATTCTTTAGTGAGTGCCTTAATCCTTTCTACAGTACTTCAGGCATTCATTTCTCGTTGGTCACGTTCTTCTTGTGGAGTACTCGGTATAGCTTGGAGCTCTATTTCTACTACTCTTTGTTGCAGTTGCTGAATGACTTCAGCAAGCTTCATTACTTGGCATTCTATGGGTTCTTCTACCTTATGTTCTAAGCCAGTCACAGAGTGAAATTCTCTATTGACTGCTTCTTCGATCCCGATTTGCTTCACAAGAAGTTGCTCCTTCTCCTTTTGGATCTTTGCATGTTCTTTATCAAACTTCTCTTGGATGGCCTCCTTCTCTTGTTGTGCAGCTTGGAACTGCTCTATGATTTCCTCATGTGCATTCTTTAGGGCCTGGGTGGCCTACACTGTTACTTCTTCTACTTTTCAAAGGCGTACTTTGACTAGGTCGACAATCTTGCAAAGTTGAACTGACTCGTCTCCTACTTTGGGTGTTCCTTCTGGCATAGGCGCAGTGGAGATTGCACGGTTAGACTAGAGGGATCACTGTACTCCTTGGAGCTCAACTTCAATTTTGTTGTACATCGTCTATTGCTTGGCCTCCTGCTTTTCTGTGATCTCTTCTATAGCTTCATTCAAAATTGCGAGGAGAAAGTTGAAGCCATCTTGATTGAGCATGGTCTTCATCTTGGTCACAGCCGCTTTGGATTTCTTCTTAATGGAAGACTTCAAAGGTGACCCTTTTCTTTTCTTTAGAACTTTGACTTCATCTTCTGGTTGTTTTTCAACTTCTTCTAGGTCTTCGTCATTACCTTCTTCATCTGGTGTGATGGAATCTATCCTTACAGAGCAGCTATCCACATCTTGAATTTCTTCAGTTTTCTTCGTCTCCTTTATCTTCTTTGTCTTCTTTGTCTTTTGTGTCTTACTGGGCCCAGGTGTGTCCTACGCAGCTTCTGGGCTGTTGATATCTAAAATATCTACTGGATCTACTGCAACGAGGAGGTCTATCGACCATTCCTTGGAAATCTCTTCAAGGTCTTCTTCTGTCAATTTATAATAGGATTGCAGTTGTTCCTGGTGCTCATCAACGCGTGGAGTTAGGTATATGAAGTGGCGGTCCACGTCGAACTTCATTAAGGGTCTGAATCTGTGGAGTGTGTTCGGAGTAATGTGAGGTGTGTCTTATATCGTGGTCTTCAACTGGATGTAGTATCTATGAAAGAGGGCATTCAATTGCCATTTCCTGCTCATATATGCCGTGTACCATAATGTACTGAACTTCGCAGCCAATAGTTCAAATGGTAGGGTTTCAAGAGAAACGACATCCTCCGGCATCTCCCATTCTATGAAGGTGATCAATATGAGAATCCAACTGAAGTGGAACTCATATCCTTGGTCTTACGCTTCTCTGCAATCCAATTCGATTTGATCCGCTAAGTACTTTGACGAGTTCATTTGGACTCCTTCTACACATTTTGCTACGAGATCAACTACAAACCTAGATACTTGTGTTGGTCTATTCTTGCAGACTAACTTTCCTACGATCATCTGATAGGCGAGGCACACTATGCCACTGTCAATAGAGGTTACCTTGTAACCTCACACACCTTTTTCAACATTTCCATAGGCCTCTTTAATCTTCTGTGAAAGAGCGTGATCTGCGGTCTTTCCAGGGTAATAGTCTTGTAGGTCAGGGCCCTGCATGCTCAGCCTGATGATCTAATTGATCAGCATCAGATCAATCGTTATACGCCAGTTCAACCAGAGATATCCTCCATGGTAGCTCGCCAGTAGAAATTTTACACAAGCATTCATCTCCTGGTGCCTGCCAAAGTGTGGAATCTTCATTACATTAAGTAAGGTGGACTATGCGAGGTTCATCGTCCATTGTTGAGGGATGATATTGGAATTCTTTCCCTTTGTGATCGTCATATACTTGTGTGGGAAAAACATACTGTAGGCTTTCCGATCACCAAGGTTGAAGTCACAAAACTTCAATACTGCGAGCTTGGTCTGCTCAGTGCGAACTGCGTGCACACCCTTTGGTAGGTACACAGTGATCATAGGATAGTCGTAATCATGGGGCACACTATCATGATTGATTTCACCTTTCAGAGGAGGTATGTAAGAGGGCAATATGCTCGAGATCAGTTTGGAATTTGCGATGTCATCTCTATGTTTAGTACATTTCTCGGCGGTCTGTCAGGATGGTCCAGCTCAAGCAGTTGATGGAGAAGTTTCTACTTCTCTTGACAACAAGGCTTAGACTCCAGTGGACATTCCTATTTTCGACATAACTCTTTCGGTTCTTAAGCTAGAGAGTACTTCTCTCACTGATTCTTCTGCTATGCTAAGTTCGTTGGACATGTAAGCTCAGGATCACTCTCTCAGGTTGTCAAGGGGATGAAGGTACCATAATCGAGTAGAGAGCAAGGCGAGGTAGTCACTATTCCACAATGCAGGTATTCTGTGAGCTCAAGATCTCAATTGGAAAAAGTGTCTTCCGAGCATGGCACAATGGAATAAGTAAGTAAAGTTGTAATGGACTGCTTGCAATGGATAGGAGGGTCCACTAACTCTTGATCTGCCTGTTATGGCGTAGTCTAACGGTCAAGTAACAGGTCATAACTTTCTTTCAAGCCGTTCGGGCCATCAATAGAATGGGTATATTGTCTTCTAATGGTTATATTACTTTGACATGGTGAAGTGCCATATGTCACTTTTCTTCTATCCCGGGGACGCTCAAATTTTGCATGTTTTTCTTTCTGCAGGGTTTCTTCTAGAACATTCTATAATTTCTCCGACTTCGCTTTCTTCTTCATGAGTTTTCTATCCTTCTTCCCAATGAGCTTTGTCTTGATCATCCTTTTTTCATTCTGATTCTTTTCTTCTCTTGGCATGGTAACTTCGCAGTGCTAAGATTCTTTCTTCAAATCCACGGGTATTACTTGTCCAACATATTTTTCGGTCTTCTGTGGTTCTTCTAGCGTTCTGTCAGCTTCATCATCCAAGTTCCTGGGGTCAAGAACCCTTGATCTGTTCTCCCATTCTTCAATCAACTACGTGATCCTTCTAGTCAGGAAGTCTCTTAACTCTTGTCTCTGTTGTTATAGGTCCTTTTCTTCTTCCTGTTTTCTGGCTTGATCTTTCTCAATCCAAGGTTTACCAAGTAACATAGTAAACGGGGTGTTGTCCTCCATGAACTTAACAATCTCAAAATCTTCTTCTGTTGAAGCTACGTGAGCATTCATAGATATCTGAGTGAGCTTTCCACATAGGTTTACCAACTTTCCTCTGAATAACCCTATTCCTCCTAATGAAGGGGTCATGTCAGGTCTTCCTATAGCTTTCCAGGTTCCTTTTGTCATAATGTTCACCTATGTTTCTTCATCCAAAACATAGTCAATGTTGAAGTCTCCTATTCTCACTTTGATATGTTCTTTCTCCTTGAAGATCTATGATAGACTAACATGTCGGTGGTCATTCACGATATCTCTCATCTGTAGCAATATCGTTTCTGATTCTTTATGGATTTCTTCTATAATCTTGGTCTCTTGATCTTCTGTTACACATTATTTTCGTCATCCCTATGATCGTTAATGATGTAAACCTATCTATTGCCTTCAGAGGGGTCAGTGGCCTGAGTTCCTAAAGAGAGAAGGGAGAAGAATTTTTCCGGAGAAAAGAAGTTGCATTTTCCTATGTAAAAACCTTATAAAAAAGGAAGTTCGCAGGTTGCTATATAGGTAGGGTGGGAGAATGACCCATTCTCGCAGGTTGCACTATAGCTAGGGTGCGAGATGTTCGCAGGTTTCTCTATAGCTAGGGTGTGAGAATGCCTACACATGGGAAAAATGAGCATTTTCTCGAATCTTCTAGAAGGAGAAACTTCTATGGTGAGGTGGCATCCGAATGGTTTGGATCTTACTTGCTTTCATGATTTAGTGGGATCATCCTAACCTCCTCACCTTATCCTCTTCAACTTATAAAAGGAGAGGAGTTCTCATGGAGAAAGTTAGCTTTTGTTGGTTCTTGAGCTTAGCTTTGGTTGGCTTGGAATTATTAGCTTGGTTGGAGTGACTTTGAGATTTTCCTTGTCAAGATAGATTGTGAGTAGCTATCAGATCCATGGTCTCAGAATCCTTGGAGCAATAAGTGTGTGGGGAACGAAGGAAAGTTGGAAGGGATCTTACGACATCAAGGCCATGGTTGTAATATTTCTTTCACATTTAATATGATACAGTAATATGATTCTTTCCTATAAAGCTTGTTGTGTTTTACTGTATGATTCCTTGATCACATACATAGGTTTATATTGAGTTTATGCTATTTCTATCACTTTGGTTGGTTGCGTTCTTTTGTAGGTTCATCATTGCATGAGCGTTGGAATGGAGCTAGGATAGCGATGGTGAGAGAAGTGACATTTAAACGGTATGTCACTCATCCCTCTTTAGTTAGTAAATTCAGTATCTAAAACTTAAGGAAGGTGTCCTGTTCTGTCCTGTTTTGTTCTAGATCCAGGTGGATCTAGGGAGATCGGTTAGTGTCTACACCTACGGATTTATCCAATAACAAAATTGGTGACTCCACTAGGGAATGGATTGTTTCCTAGTTAGTCTAGTTTCCCTTGCTTTGATTGCTTGTTTTCTGGTCTCTGAGTCTGTGGGAGATCCATCAAGACTCTCTAGATTTGAAAGTTCACTCAAATTTTTTGTCCTTTTTCCAAATTTTTTGTTTACAGACATGCTCACACTGTACCCTTTAGTGGCCTGCGAGAATCATTGATGTTCGCACCCTACTGTTCAGTTAGGTGCAAAATTCTCGCACCCTACCAATGTCTAGCCTGTGAGAATACCTAATTCTCGCACTGCACTCTATTGCTAGCCTACGAACTTATTTGTGAAAGTTTTTGGATTGGATCTTGTCATTTTTTTATGCCCAGTTTTTCTTTGAACAACTGGATTGAACTTTTGGAGCCTATATTGATCTATTTACAGTCTTCTTGACATTCTTTGAGTTTCTATTATCCATCTTTTCTTTGTTTGGTTTTGAAGGATTAGTCTCTTTCTTTGAGTGTCTTTCAATTACAAAGCATGTGCTTTCTTTAGAATTGTTTAGGGAAAGATCAGATTTCTTCTGAATAGTTCACTTTAAAAGAGAACTTTTAGTTTGGGTTTCTTTGTTTTAAGAAAGTTCATTATTGCTTTTAGTGAAATTTTTGAAACAAAAAGATTTAATTTCTTGCTTTATATTAGATTGGGGGCATCCTTGCATTTGAAGTAGCGAAATTGCATGATTCTTGGCATTTGTTGATCTTAAATTATGAAAAAAATTCCCCCTCATGTCCGGGGGGGGGGCATGAATCGTGCATTGGTGTTCAGTACCTTTTTTCGCATTTTTTGAGAATCTTGATATTGATGAGTTTAATATATTTTGGGACATCGTACATATGGGAATGATAAATGTTTTCTCCTTCTCGTAGCATAGCTTTCATCGAAATGAAAAGATTGAATCTTCATATCTTTGCATAATTTTCGAGTCGGTCAAAACACCATATTGTCCACGCCATTTTCCTTTTGAGTAACAACAACTGTAAAATAAAGCGCTTATAAAAATTGATTAGACATTTTTATCTTTTCTGGTAGCAAACCTACATTAGATTAGTTGTAGGGATTTGGAATAGGTATGAAAGATAACTTTCCAAAGTTGCAAACAAACATAGAATCTTGAGTTAGGGAGTGGTTAAATCCACTTATTACATTTTGTCCTGGGAAGCCCTTCTAACACAAGGGTCAATCATGAGGTCGCATTGAGACTAGTAGAGTTAATCACCCTGCTTTGTTGGTCTTGGTGTAGAGATTACATGTATTATGGGGGTCGCTTGAGAGGTATATCCACAATGATGAGTGGAAGCCTTTCAAGTTGATTTCGGGCTAGATACCCTACCCTTGCATGTGGATCAGACTGTCGACTGTTTCCCCAGGAATCATTGTAGTAATTGGTAACCTTAGTGGCCTATCTCTCTAGGTTCTTTACATGAGGTGACTGTGGAGGGGCAAGTCTTCACGGTACCTAGAATCAACATTGACCAAACTCACTCGGGCTCCTTGGAGGGTATACCCACGATTATGTGTGGGAGCTTGCACCAAGGTGTAAGTCCGTTAAGCAGGTCGTCAACGTAACTTTTCCACCCGCTCTATCTCAGCCCCTTCTTACTTTGTTCCCGCAACGTTGGATTTCATCACCAACTAGTGTGCTCATTATCAGAAGGTTTTGTTTGCGTGCTTGCTTACTAGATTTTTAGCGTGTGCTGTTTATTTTCCTTAGAGGACTCTAGATTGGATTTTTGTTTTTAATGGCATCAGTTCCTGAAATGACCAATGAAGGAACCTCTACTCCAGGGGAACCTTTTGTTTTTCCTTCTTATGGAAACATTGGTCCTCCTCACATCGCTACTTTGAGCCTTCCAGGTCTCACAATTGGATTGCCAGTGTGGTTGTTTTCCACTCAGGTAATCCTGAATGCAATAAGTGCTTCGGTCGTAAGCACTTCCCCCCAAGAGCATCAACCTCATGTTGATCCTTCACCTTCTTCACCAGTAAGGTATTCTTCACCTTCTTCGCTTGCAATGTCACCTTTCATTTCATCTTCTTCGTCAAGTGAAAGTTCTGAAGCTAGTAACCCGGTGAATAAGAAGAAGAAGAAAAGGAAGATTAAGAAGAAGAAAGATAAGTGAGGGTCAAAACCTCCAACCACTGTCAAACATGTTGTAAAACAACCAGTTATTGTTAATCGTGTTGGGAGTGTTGATGATGTCAAGATCACCCAAACAACCCGTAAGCCCAAGTACCCTTGCAGGCTTTATAAGGGTAGCCATCTTCTTAAGGATTGCCCTGGTCTATCCAAGGTTATAGAAGCATGGTCTACATGCCCTAGCTAACCCATGTCGTTAGCCTCTAAACAACATGTTGATGACCCTCCGTCAACCAGTCATGATACAGTTGGGAAGAAGAAAAGTAGAGTCAAGTTCCCATGCATGTTATGCAAAGGGAGTCATCTCACTCACTTTTGTCCTCATATAGACGAAGCCTCGAAATTACTAGAAGACATGCCTATTTCACAGCCTCAACTTCCAGCTGCTTATCGCAAGCTTTCTCTCAACCCACCTATAGTTGATGGAATGATTAATCTGGTTCCCTTGTCGGTCAATCCAATTGATCATGTCGTCAATCTGGTCATGCCCTTAGTTGAACCAGTTGACAAAGTGGTTGATCTGATACCATCCTCGGTCAATCCCACTCTCCCCTCAGAGAGTGAAACCCAAGCGGTCGATTCATTTCCACCTGTCGACCCCCTTCTCCTCCTGAAGAATGAAACCCAAGTGGTTGATCTGATCTCTCCATTGATCGATCCTACTCTCCTGCTCAAGAGTAAACCCGATACTACCCATGTTTTTCTCATTGATACAGAATCTCCTGTGCCGAGGGGTATTCCTCCTTCTCCCGTCGAACCCCCTCCAAGTAATGAGGCCATCCGTTTTGATTGGGATGTGCTAACTGGACCTCGTCTTCCCTCTTACATACCTTTCCAGATTACAGTACAGGTTTGTGGTCGGGAGGTTCCTCAAACATTGTTATATGAAGGTTCGTCTGTTAGTATTTTGTCCTCTATTGCTTGGCAAGCTTTGGGTTGTCCTCCACTTGCATCGATTATGCAGAATTTGTTAGCTTTTAAAAGAAGAACTAGTCAACCTTTAGGGGCCCTTCCTCAGTTTCCTGTAACTTGGGGAGGGAAAATTGTCTTCATTTATGTCATGGTAGTCCAAGACCCCTTGGATTTTTCTTTACTCCTTGGGCGAGATTATGTCTATGCCATGAAAGCTATTTTCTCTACTCTTTTTCGTGTGATATCTTTCCCTCACGATGGACGAGTTGTGACTGTTGATCAACTTTCATTCATTGACCCCACCTGGATTGCCTCCCTGAATGGTTCTTGTATGCAGATAGTATCGCCCCCACCACAGGTCAATTATGTGGCGTTGTCACCCATGGCTTCAACTTCTGATGATTTAGATCCAGTAGTTGACATGGTAATCTCTTCAATAGGGTTGTTAGAGCCCGATCTCTTAACTCTTGTTGCAACCCTCGACATGGTGTCCTTCCAGAGTATGTTTCTTTATTCTAGTGAAGACCTCTTAGAAACCATGATCAAGTTTTGTCTCTTGACATGCTGTCATTCCGGAGCATTGTCTTCTTGGGATCCATGATCCAGAAGAGAGACTTGCAAGGATAGTTTTTTTGCATCTCTAAGGCAACCTCGTTAAAAAATGAAACAGAGGTCTTTGAGCATGGTTTTTTGATTTCAAGCTCGTTAAAAAATGAAACCACTTACGAGGATAGTTTTTTTGTCTCTGTGGCAACCTCGTTAAAAAATGAAACATAGGTTACGAGCATAGTTCTTGTTTATGTGTCAAGCTCGTTAAAAAATGAAATAGTTTTCCCCCTCTCTGTTTGAGTCAAGTCCTTCGTCTAGTATTTGAAGCTTTATTTCATTCTCCTTTGTAGTTGGATGAAACGAAGCTTGGGGGGCATTTGACCTCAGCCTCTGAACTTCATGCTGAAGTTTGAGCCGCTAACTTCTTAAGCTAGGGGCTAAGTACCAACCATGCGTTGGGAAGTCCAAGCATGTTTTTCTATGGTTCAAGCTTGTGTGAAAATGAAACCACCTACCTCAAGCATAGTTTCCTTTGGTTCAAGCTTGTGTAAACATGAAACCAGGTCCAAGCATAGTTTTGTTTAGTTTTTAAGCTTGTGTAAAAATTAAAATTTATCCCAAGCATAGTTTTGTTTTGTTTTAAAGCTTGTGTAAAAATGAAAACAATCCCGAGCTTAGTCTTTGTTCTTTCTTATGCTCGTAAATACATGAGAATAAGTTATCGAGCTTAGTCTTTGTTTTTTCTTGTTCTCGTAAATCAATGAGGATGTAACTGAGTATACTTTTATCACTTTTTCGGACTCGTAAAGGTTATACGAAAAAGGAACCCCTGGAGTTCTCTTTAAGCTCTTTTCAAACTCTCTAAACATGAAAAGATTGCCGAGTGACCTTGTTATTTTCACGCTCGTTAAAGTATTTGAAGAGAACATCTGTTGAGCGATAGTTTATCTCTTTTTCGGTCTCATCAAACTACTTTACGAAAAATGAACTGAGAGAGTTCTCTTTAAGTGTTTTTTAGACTCTATAAACATGAAAAACCACTGATTTTTCTTTCTTTGGACTCATAAAACAAACATTGAAAGGCCCATATGGGACCGAACCATTCCTTCTTAGGGTTCGTTAAACATACTCTGAGGGACTCGTCCAAAGGATGAGCTTAAATTGACAAGCATATGTTATCCTCCTCAAGCTTGCGTAAAAATAAAGAGGTACTCGCCAGAGATGGTGGGGGAAAAATTGGGAAAGAAATGTATGTAAACTTGTATTCTGTGGAAGAGTCACTTTTGAACATGACACCCTTTCACTCGCATTGTGTCTAGGTTGGAAAATCCACTTGTCTCCTGACCATACTCCTATAATATTACAAATTGGTCTGTGATCCCTATTGTTGAGTTAGTATTTCCAAGATAGTTGTCGTGTCATCAATATGTTCAAAGAGAAGTTCAAGCCGAAAAGCCTTCTATTGCGTCGACCATTTCTGCAGTCCTTAAGCCTTCTATTGCATTGGCCATCCCCGAGTCAGTCCTGAATCACTTGTTACTTTGATCTACTTCAAATCTTGTTACTTGTTTCATGTCATTGATGTGGGATACATTAAGGCCCTCCTGTGACGAGTCTTTTCCTATCGACTTCAACTCATTATCCAGGAATTAGACTTAGAAACTAATTGGTACCTTGGAACTTGCATGCCTCAATGGTAAGTTTCCTCACTTTCGACAATGGGTTTTCATTATTGACTCCTGATCGAGAGATTCCGCCAAGTGTTTGACTTCAGCTCATTTATTCACATTCGTTGGATTGTACTAGTGTACCTTGGGAGTCATTGACATTAATGGTGATTTCCCTCACACTTTAACGGTATACACTAATGACCAGTAATCAAGTGGTTTCTACCATTTTCGACTTCGACACATGTCTTTGCATGGTTAGATTCGTACTATAGAGTGGTGGAGATGAAGACCCTGGATCTTTTCTGGTAGATTCAGGTTGCGTTGGAGTTTATTCAGTGTACTGTTGCATAGATCCACATTGTATGTCTGGTGGCTATGTTCAAATTTGAGTCTTTAACACATAGATCCACAGTGTATTTTTGGTGGCTATGTTCAAATTTGAGTCATATTGACATGGATCCATAGTGTATGTTTGGTGGCCATGACTTGTCTTACTTGACGTGGATCTTCACATATCGACATTTATGCTTTGAGTCATTTGTATTCTAAGTATGGGAATGCCTACCTCAGTGATGATATATTATTGTACTGTATTTCCTTGTTTGTTGGCAGGTTTCTGACCAATTGTTCCTTGTTCCCTACACACACTTGACAAAGTATTTCAGCTATCACTCTGTTCTAACTTCATACTTTGGAGGGCTCTCTGTTACACATTATTTTCATCATCCCTATGATCGTTAATGATGTAAACCTATCTGTTGCCTTCAGAGGGGTCAGTGGCCTGAGTTCCTAAAGAGAGAAGGGAAAATAATTTTTCCTGAGAAAAGAAGTTGCATTTTCCTATGTAAAAACCTTATAAAAAAGGAAGTTCGCAGGTTGCTATATAGGTAGGGTGCGAGAATGACCCATTCTCGCAGGTTGCACTATAGCTAGGGTGTGATATGTTCGCAGGTTTCTCTATAGCTAGGGTGCAAGAATGACTACACATGGGAAAAATGAGCGTTTTCTCGAATCTTCTAGAAGGAGAAACTTCTATGGTGAGGTGGCATCCGAATGGTTTGGATCTTACTCGCTTTCATGATTTAGTGGGATCATCCTAACCTCCTTACCTTATCCTCTTCAACTTATAAACGGAGAGGAGTTCTCATGGAGAAATTTAGCTTTTGTTGGTTCTTGAGCTTAGCTTTGGTTGGCTTGGAATTATTAGCTTGGTTGGAGTGACTTTGAGATTTGCCTTGTCAAGATAGATTGTGAGTAGCTATCAGATCCATGGTCTCAGAATCCTTGGAGCAAGAAGTGTGTGGGGAATGAAGGACAATTGGAAGGGATCTTCTGACATCAAGGCCATGGTTGTAATCTCTCTTTCACATTTAATATGATATAGTAATATGATTCTTTCCCATAAAGCTTGTTGTGTTTTATTGTATGATTCCTTGATCACATACATAGGTTTATATTGAGTTTATGCTATTGCTATCACTTTGGTTGGTTGCATTCTTTTGCAGGTTCATCATTGTATGAGCGTTGGAACAAAGCTAGGATAGTGATGGCGAGAGAAGTGACATTTAAACGGTATGTCACTCATCCCTCTTTAGTTAGTAAATTCAATATCTAAAACTTAAGGAAGGTGTCCTGTTCTGTCATGTTTTGTTCTAGATCCAGGTGGATCTAGGGAGATCGGTTAGTGTCCGCACCTACAGATTTATCCAATAACATCTCATGCTTGCTCTATATTCATCTTTTCAAGCCTAGAAATCATTCTAGGGAAATCCAATACTTCATGGTCCATAGCCTTACAATAAAGACAAATGGGTCTTCACCCAGGGCATTCCTTAGCAATATGTTCGGGCCTTCTGCAATTGTAACAAAGAGTTAATCCTCCCTTTCTCTTCAATGATCCCAAACTTTTCAGGTACTGTGTGCTAGGATCATAACGATTAGCCTACAAAAGTTTATTTCTAGGATTCTGCATCCATTGGTTAGTCCCAAAATTCTTTCTATGCATAGGTATAACATATCTATCACTATACTTATCAGATCTATTCATATCAAACTTTATTTCATCTATTAATGGCCTAGTTTTGAAGCTAGGTTAGAATCTATCAAACATACCTAGATCCATGCTTTAGAAACAAAAAATTTCACATATCTTACTTATACAAAGCACAAAGCTTCCAGATCTAAGACTTTTAACTATTCTTACATTTATCAAAGCACAGAGCTTACAGATCTTACCTTTTTATTGTAGATCTGACCTCTTTCTTCGCAGATCTGACTTCTTTTTCTTCAAATCTGACCTCTCTTCTTTAGATCTGACCTTTCTTTCTTGTCACAAAGCTTCACAAGTCAAATAGAACACTGCGCACTATGGAAATAGATGTACACACATATCTTATTTCACACAAAGCTTCTTCTTCTTCAGTTCCCAGAAATCACATTTCCAGGTCTCGAAAACGAAACCATTTGTTGGCACAGGGGCAGACCCAGGGTTCAACACTCAAGAGCACACCAACAAAGCCCTAACTACCGGCCCTTTCGGCAACACCTGCGAAGCAGATGAAGTCTCACCCGAGGTAGAGGCAGGGGTGGTTGCAAGACTCAGGTGTTTGCAACCTTAGCTGGGATACAGATCTATGATTATCTTGCTTACAACGCACTTAGCATCAGTTATTTTCTAACATAAATTCATTAATACACTTAGCAGAAAGCACAGAGCACCATAGTAATTACTCAAATCTAGCACTTAGCAATGATAAAAAGGTTATACTCAATAGATTAAGCACTTAGCATCTTATGTATCGTATCTAGCATGCATTCATATCTCATAAGCACAGAGCATCAATAAATATATCTAAACATATCAGAGCACTTAGCAAGAGAGAGACAAACACATCATCACAGTACACAGAGTTACCGTGGTTCACCCCCACCCCGGGGCTACATCCACAAAGTCTTATTTATATTATCTTGGTCAAGTAGTTATAGCACGAAGCTTTGATGACCCTTACCCCGAATAGGATAAGAGATCTACGCAGCTCGCTAGGTACTCTTTCCTCGGGTAGATCCAAGCATTAAGCCTTCTCACACTCTGTGCACTCAACATTATTACAGCATGCACAGAGCTCTTACATTCACACAGACTTTTGATCACATAGATCCAACTTATGTACTAAGCCATCGACTAGACATGGCCTCCTTTCTTACATGCCCTAGACCTCCATTTATACATATAAAAAGGCCTAAACAAGGGCCGTCGTCCCTTTCCCATTACAATATTCCAAAAAAACCCAAAAAGGTTCCACAAAAGGTGGCAAGATCCCGTGATCTATGCTTCGATATGTGCTTTGTCTTTGACAGGCAGTCGAAGTACCAAATGGTCAACTATGACCAAGTATTCCTCAAAACTTGGTCGAGGGCCAACACTATTTGAAAGGAAGGACAATATGTCTTTTGGGACACAAGCATTTGTTTTTATTGTTCCCCCACGCGGACAAAATCCACATGCTTGTCTATTTTACAGTTGATTTATGTATGATGTTCATTTGATTACATGAAATTATGAGTTATAATATCTTGTGAAAGGTCCAAAATTATACAAAATATCTTGTTCATTTTTTCTATCTTGTCACCATTTACATGCATTCACTTTGCTAGTCATAAACCATAGGGGACCCACAGAATATTCATCGTTCCAGATGCTTGCAGAATCTCTCTCTTATTCTAAGAGGATTCCCTAGTATTTCCAAATCACCGGCTCAACCATCTCACACCCACGTGAGTGATACTATTTTGCGATCATCTTTACTTGGGTCAATGTTTCTTGGGTCCAATTCCCAAGGCCATCCATCCACTAGTTCTCCTTCATAAGGAGGTGGGGATCAAAATTCTTCTCAAGGGAGAAGTAGAACCCCACCAAATCTCTCTCAAGGGACAGGTCCACTACCTTATCACACAATGGTTGGAACTAATCCTCCACCAAATCTCCCTATGCCATACTTGGCATCCCTAAACATTCTTGATTTGACCAAACTCATGAATGATCCCATTTTACATGACCCCACATGGCCCAATATGCCTACCAAACTACCTTTAGATATTTCAAAGTTTGAAGGAAAATCGAGGGAAGATCCTTCCAACCATATTATGACCTTCCACTTATGGTG
>ML836400.1:26198-47041 GCA_009831015.1 Picea engelmannii | reverse complement strand
GAATATTTAAATCCCTAAAGAACTAGAAATGTGGACATATGGGTCCATTACTTTTATCTTTAAACTTCCCTAGATTGTGATGTAAACTAAGAAAACAATTTTAAGAAACTATCCTAAGTTTGCAACATGTGGGCATGTATGGGCCCTTACAAAACTTTAAGATGAATTTCAACAAACTAAGAGGAACCCTAGGGGGGATTTGTCCTCTCCTAAAGATTTTTTTTAAGGGAGATGAAGCTTCCTCTCAACCTCCTTTCTGATTCCCAAGATCACACTAGGGTGTGAGGGAAGAGCATACTTGAGGGTCAAAATTGGTTTCTAGTCCCACTTTAAGTGATTAATGTATGAAAGAAATAACCTGAACTTAAAATTTTACAATCCAAATACGCCATCCATGTGGAAACAAAGAAAAAGAGGAGAATATTGGTTCATTTTACCCCCTAAGTGCCTATGTTAGCTAACTTTTCATATGGGAAAATACTCTAAGTGGAGTGTAGTTTCCTTACAAAGTGCATTGAAATAAAAATATGAAGGCTAGGGGCCTTCAAACCATTCAGAAAAACCCTTACAATTTGAAAAATTGGAGTTATGCACGGGTTAAAATTCTGACAGGTGTGCAGAGGGTGCACAATGCATAGAGTAATGAGACCTGTTTCACACACAGTGCGCATAATGTGCGTCTGTGGGCAAGAAAATCCATGCATTTCCTGTCACGCATTGGGGGAGAAATTTCCAAGTGAAATACTCCTTCCTCAACTCTGAATTTTGACTTTGGTAGGTTGGGCTAGCTCGATTTTGGTACCTGCAAGATAAAACAATCAAAATGAGGTGCTCTCTAAACTCAAATAGGGGGGAATTTGATATCGATCCCCAATATGGTTGCCAATCTATTGTGTTGGTTTTGTCACTTGGTTGAGTAGAACAACAACACTTGCATGTCTAGATGAGCCTGCTAGACAAGACAAAAGTTTTGTGAGTGGGTTAGATATGCCAAACACATGTATAAACAAAGAAAATAAAATAAAATAACTAAGAAATAAATGTTAGAAAGCATGAGAAACTTAGAACCATGAAAATCAAACAATGACCAACATAATGATACCAATGGATCAATAGATTAATAGGAAAAACACTGAGAGAAAAATAAGGACTTATGAGTCCCCTCTTCCTCCTTGGGAGGGCTCTTGAGTTCCCTAATATAGATCTCTCCATACAATGGAATAAATGGAAAATGGTGAAGAAAAACAATGCCTATTCCCTCAAGAGGTGAGTGGAATGGCCTATTGTAATGGTGCTTGAAGGATTCCAAGAGAAAAGAGGATTTCCAAGGAAGAATTCTTGCAACATAAAAATACTATGAAGATCTTGGTTTCTTAGCACACCCATGGCTCTTATTTATAGCATTCATACATGGAAAAATGTAATTGGTTCATAGTGTGAACAAGGGGCCTTTTATGGCACCCTTTAGCCCTTGACCAGACCTAATTGTATAGTTTTTTGCCTTTTGAATGCATTTTGGTGCTGTAGGTGGAATAATTGCTACTGGCATTGAAGTGTTTCTTTAACCATTTGCGTGCAATGTTGTAGACAATTTTTCAGTGATAACAACCACGAACAATACATAGTGGATCCATGTGATAAAAATGAAGTAGCAAGCATGGCCACAAAAATTACATAGTGGATCCATGTTAAAGTGGATCATATCCACAAAGAGATACACAATGGAGATATGTCTCAAGATCAAGAACAAAGGATATATGGAACCAAGAGAATGAAAAAATTGATCCTATGCAAGTACCAATGTTTGTGAGGTGGCACCATATGAGTCTATAAGGAGCACAAAATAGGTCATGCTCACACTTCACTTGAAGTATTCACAACAATCCGTTGTGGTACAAGTGTACACTATGTGAATATATGAGTATAAGTCGAACATAGTAAGACATTGTTTGATTACTGGTCATTGATGTATACTATTAACAAACACAAGACAACCCACTGATATTGATGATGGGAGTCAAGGTACCATGGTACTATCTAACAAGTGTGAATAAATGAACTGACATCGAACACGTGGTAGAAGCTATCAACCATGAGACATTGATGTATTCCCACTGTCAATAGCAAGGGAACCTTCCATTAATGAATGCAATCCCCAAGGTACCAAACATGTCTCTAGAGCCCTGTCCCAGATAAATATGTGTTGAATTCGATAGGATGGGACCTGTTGGAAGGAAGGAATTAAGGAATCCTCCATCATCCAACACGAGGGGTGGCGGAAGGACAAATGTTTGGAAGAGATTAGACGAAGATATTGATACTTGTGATGATGAGACTCAACTTGGAAAGGACGACTTTCAAGGTCAAAGGATAACTGCAGACTGGATGAAATAGGTTGAAAAATTTTCCTTGAACATAAGAACAACAGATTATGTGACATCGAAAGCATGACTATAAACTGGGATACATTTGTGACACAGGAGGCATAAAAAAATTCTCCATATAGTTGGAAGAATAACCAACTAGAGGAGAAAAAACTGAAAGAGAGAAAAATTATCCTAAATCCATACTAAAACCCAAAATGATGAGATACTGACTCAAGATTATGCTTTGTTCAAGGGCGACAAGACTGCTGGGAAAAAAAATATTAGATGTTTTCCCATTCTTTTTGATTTTTTGATTTTTTTTTTGTCTTTTTTCATGTTATAGAAGCCTAAAAAAGAATAAATAATGCTTATTGTATAGTGGAGGAAACGAGTGTCGCGGGAAATAAAACTAGTTCCAGAGTGCAAGGAACATACCTATTCTCAATGCAAGGAAAGCATGTGCAGGATAAGGACACTCGGGGAAATGTATCCTCTAGGGATAAGGTGTCGAGTCATAAAGGCATAAATTGCAAGGTTGGGAACTAATAGGAATGCATAGGAAATTAGTTCAACAAAAAGCTGAAGTCGACATTAGGCCTAAAAGTGCGAGCAATCAATATGTAGATGCATATATGTCTCAACTTTGGGAAGTAAACTTCCCATAATGGTATTTTTCATAAGATTAGTCTCCAGGGCCCAAAAAAGAATAAAATCACACCAAGGAGAACTATTCTGGTCACAATATCGCCAAAGTATTCATTTTTCATACATATTCCAATTAGTCCAGATAAGGTTTAAACTTATATCAAAAGGATGCCTCTTCAAAACCTTTTTAACGAGTGTGATAGGGACAAGATCACTCAACTATCTTTTTAATTTTAAGGAGTGTGAAAAGAGATTAACTATGGACTCCCTCATCATTTTTCATAAATTTAGTCCCCTGATCCCGAAAAGGTATAAAACACAACTTAGGAGATTTGTTCTAGCCCATGGACTAGAGTATTCATTTTTCGTAAGTATTCTTGTTTAGTTTAAAAAAGGGGTAAAATTGTGTTGGACATACATTCCTTCAGATCCGTTTAACAAGTGTACAAGGAACAATGTCACTCAAAAATATTTTCAATTTTAAGGAGTCTACAAAGAGATTAACTATGGAATCCATAGTGTTGTTAATGAGCAGCATGTAAGATTGGGGTCCCGCAGGAAAATGCCAGAATGAGAGAGAGTAATAAGCATGAAGTTCAAACACAAACTCATGGTGACTAACTAGGACCCCCAAGCCTAATAACAAGCTTGGAGCATGTAATATAGGGGTCCCGTGAGAAAAGGCCAGAATGAGAGAGAGTAAGAAGCATGAATTTAAAACACAAAATCATGGTGGGACTAACCAGGAGCCCCAAGCCTAATATCAAACTTGCAACATGAGTGCCATAATACAAAGGTATTCTAAGCTAGGATTCTCATGGAAGGTAAGTTCTACCACATGAATTATGACACTTATAAACATCAGAGAAGGTTCTCTGTCACAACTCAGTGGGTTCAATTATCTGGCCGAATGAATCACGAAATGAATAATGAAAACATGCATGGAGAGGAAAACCTAACCTATATGTCAGTTTCAAGATCATTACCTATCAAAACGGATCGACATGGAACACAAAGGTACCAAATAAAAATGTCTCTAAAGTCATGTATATAAGACCAAAACACTTACCCAGAAGTTAATAAGTCCAATATAGAAACCTATGATAAAGAAAAATATTAAAGGATATATAACTTGAAAAAAGAAACCCTAAAAATACAAAATGTATAGAGGACCGCACAACCTTGTGTCTTATGCATAGTAGTGCTCCAGGTAGAGCCCATTTCTAGGCTCAATCCAAGGGTTTCATTGGTAACCAACTAGTAAAGCTTCCATTTCAGGAGGAGGTTGAAGATCTATCATCATATCTTCAAGTATGGTCTCATTTGAAGTGAACACAAAATCCATGAAATCGGGGCCCAACAACTCACAAATACCAGGGCTCAAGGTCTTACAAATAACAAGATTAGACTCAAGAGGAAACATCGGATTACTTGGGCCAATAGGAGGAAGCAAGGGCTCCCATCCCCCCATCGGATAAAACACATGATCAATTACTGAGACCTTTTCTTGAGAAGGAGAACATAACTGTAAAGGATCCTTCTTAGGAGAAAATAAACACCGAGGATAATACACTACATAATTCATCTGTGGCGGGGAAGAGTCTACTAAAAAACTAGGAACACGGAAGGGGGAAGCCTAAGTTAAATCTGAACCAAGATGGTGATTA
This sequence comes from Picea engelmannii, assembly GCA_009831015.1. Lineage (NCBI taxonomy): Eukaryota > Viridiplantae > Streptophyta > Pinopsida > Pinales > Pinaceae > Picea > Picea engelmannii. The sequence goes on along the minus strand of ML836400.1, from coordinate 42,363 downwards.
TCAAATGAAAGCTGGTCAATAATGACAATGCTTCCATTGTGAGGGAAATGCATCACATGAAAGAGAATAGACATCACAACATTCGTCACATACACATAATCACACCCAAGAAGCAAATAAATTCTAAAGGGCCCGACACCACTAACATATTGATGTAGATAGACTTCCCACCTAACGTGATAAGAAATCAAGGAAGAATACCCAAGCATTCACTAGGTCTTCTATCGAAATCCAGAAGCTCACTGGTAGTTGACACAAGCTTGGGAGAACCCAAAGTTTTCCAAGTTGAGGATGATAAAAGACTTGTAGAGGATCCTTCATCTACAACTATTTAGCGAATTCCTAAATTATTAATTCCAACCATTATTTGGAAGGGTGAAGAAGAAGGAAGGCGAGGCTCTACAATATCATTCCAATCAAAGGAAACCATCCCAGGACTTGGAGGGAGCATACTCAAAGAGAGTGGAATTCCCTCTTGTTCAAAAGGTTCTGAACTGGAAATGTGAAGGACATGGTTATATGACACATCACTCCCCAAGAAAAGAGTTGGATTGACCAAATATTGCGTCGACGATGTCACTTCTTTAGACTTGTCACTCTCTAAGAGAAGGGTGGGATCAGTTGAAGATTTCATCGACACGACCACTTCCTCAAACAATGATTGAATAGTATGTGACACAACATGGTCAAGAGACACATCACCCCCCAAAAAAAGAGTGGTTTCGGCTGAATATTGCATCAACATGACCATTTTGTCAACCAAAGATTGGATAGATTATTTGGAAATCGAAGACGACTCAAAACTAGAAGGGACTTCAAACAAGGACCACATTCTTTGTACCATGGAAATAGTAGGGCATAAATGAGTAAGGTGATATCCTTTGAAAATTTTGCAAGGGAACTTGGGATTATGTCCTGTATGTATAGGCTTATCAACAATATTAATGACCCCATCATGACTTGCAGTGTTTGATGGGTTTCCCCCAACATGACTGGCAGAGGATGGTTGTAGGTCTCCAATGTTACTAGCAGAGGTTGGTGACAAGACTCCAACATGACTCACAATGGTCAATGACTCGATGCTGGTATGACTAACAATGACTGGACTTTTTATCCCAACATGACTCACAGAGGCTGGTGACATGACTCCAACATGACTTGCAGAGGTTGTTGACCTATCTCTAACATGACTCGTAGAGGTTAACAACTGATCTCCAACATGACTTGCATAGTTTGGTGATATTTTTCCAGTATGACTAGCAATTACTAGATTCATGCCCCTAGAATGACTTGCAGCCACTAGTTTCTGTCTTCAACATGACTCACAGAGGTTGTTGACGAATCTCCAACATGACTAGCAAAGGTTGGTGACTAGTCTCCAACATGACTAGCATAGGCTAGTTACAAGACTCCAACATGTCTCACAGAGGTTGTTGGCCTATCTCTAACATGACTCATAGAGGTTAGAGGCTGATCTCCAACATGACTAGCAGAGGTTGGTGACTTCTTTGTCTTACTCTTCCTCTTCCTATTTATTTTAGAATTTTGGTTACTAGTAGATGTACTTTCACCAAAAGAAGGAGAAGGAGGAGAAGTAGAATTTATGGGTGTAGAAGGTGAAGGATCAAAATTTGTATGATGCTCCTGACACAAAGTGCTTATCTAATAATTTTCAAGAACATTCAGTACATTTGGAGTGGTCCATAACCAAACTGGTAGTCCTACACTCAACCCAAGAATGTTCAAATTCGCCATCAAGGGGGCACCAACGTTTATAATGAAAGGAAAAGTGAAAGAATCCCCTTGGGCATGGGTCCCTTGGTTGGTATCCTCAAGAAATGTGGCCATATTTTTCTTATGCACAGGTTCCTACTTTGCGGGATTTTTCATGTCCACAAAAGTCTCATGCACTGATTCTAATGAAACAATGGTATAAAAACCCATGCCTTCTAGGAGGCAAATCCACGCTTTCAAGAGAAATACCATGGTTCCCTCCCGACCAACAGAGTGGTTGATCAACTGGTGTGAATAAATGATCCAAAAGAGGTGACATTGAAGCAACCTAAGGCCAACTACAAAAATCAATAGTCTAATAAAAATACCTAGGAGAAACATCGCAAGCAAATAACTTTTCCAAATCTTTAGTCTAAGTGGATGAAGTCCTGATTCCAAAGAAATGAAAAAGTGGAAAGGGACCTTCTGGATGAAGTTAGGGGTTGATTAAGTCCCATGGAGCAATGAATGGAGGAGTGATAAGTAGTTATCCCAACCTCCACTAACCATCCTTATCTGGTGCAATTACCCATGCTTCATAGGGAACCCTCCAAAAACATTGAAAAGTGTGATACATAATCTTCCCCAGGTACCATGGCAAGCCCCCAAAGTCACCTCTGAGATCCCTAGAAAAATCCACTAAAGTCACCAACTCACAGTCAGCGTCTGGGGGGTGCAATTGAAAATAGGGATTGGATGTATGGGAAGGGTAACAATCCTAAAGCTTTGAAAGTGTCGCCTCTCACGGAGGTAAGGGCACTAGCAAAACCCCCAATATACGATATCTCCACTTTTCTTAGTCAAGCTTCGGAGGGGAAATCTCCTCGACTCTCCTTCATGTGACCTCGTGTTTAGCTTCTGTGTTAGAGGAGGCTCTTGACTATAGTTATACAAAAATTGGATATGAGACTCTCCCTATCTCAGACTCCTATGTTTTTTTTGCAGCCTTGGAGAGTTATCTCTCCAATCCTAATCCAAGGCCCTAACCCTAAACTTGTTTGTACACCCTAGAAATAAAGTCTAGTTCATTTTAAGCTTAGTGTTCATTTTAGTGGTTGTTTTTACTCAAAGGGTATGGAGGTGCAATTGATATTGTTTGATACTCTTGCAAAAATGAAACTTATAAGATCATTGGCAAATAAAACTTTACACCAATTATTTAAATTAAAAAGAGTTTCACCAAGAAAATGCATGAACAATCCTTCAAACCTAAAGATGCAATATTTTTTCCTTTTCTGATGCAAAATGCACGATGCAACATTCAAGAGAAAGAAAAGAAGCAAACAAAATGATTTTTTTTCTTATTTTTCTTTTGAAATGATTTCCAAATGAGAAGAAAATGGAAACATATTCTAATATATTTTTCTTTTTCAAATAACAATGAAAACAATGCAAAGAAAGAAAGAGATATAACTAGAATAATACTAGTTTATTTTTTCAAAGAAAAACCAACAAAATATGTTAAAATACACTGCAGAATACACAATTCATGTGCCCCCTAGAACACAAATGTACGCGGGATACAAATATGCAACTAGCAGATTACAATGTAATTTCAAAAAATAAAAAGGGCCACTCAGAAATAGAGGGCTTCAAGACTTAGCAATAGGTCATGTGAGGCTAAAAGACTCTGTAAAAGACTCATAAACTAACAAAAAAAGACAAATCAAGCAAGCAAGACATCTCAACCAAACTATACCAACCAGGAGTATCCCTAGTGGAGTCACCAATTCTGATTAAGGTATTTTTCTCCTATGATTGTGGGTCATAATCACAACAAAGAAAGACCAAGTGAAAGAGATAATCATTTCCCCACAGGACAAACACAAAAAAATCAAAGAAAATAACTACTTTATTTAGGATAAGGTAGGGATGGAGAGGACAAAATAAGGTGCACCTTTTTCTCCTGTTTGATGTTGATCCCTGCTCCAATTTCCAAAGGACTCTTGATCTTCTATTGGAATTAACCTGCAAGACATATATAAAACTAGGGATGCAACAAAAGTAGTTATAAGATCTTAAACATGTGCATGTAATATGTTAGATTCAAAGTAGGCATACCGATAAATGTAAAATGAATAAAAATTTGGGGAAAGCAATCTCTTTTATTACCAACAAGTGGAAAAGGTAAGTTACAATCTTGTCCATCCTTAGGCACCGTCTTGAAGCCAACTATCTAGTTTCCTCCGAGAATCCTCAAGCATCAAGTCCACAAAAATGGAATTCTCTCAATGACTCATATAGGGATAAGGAGACACCCTATATTCACATAAACTGAGAAAGAAACTTTGGAAAATGAGTTTCCAGACTAAGGGGATGTTTATAAGAGAATTATAGGGAAATAAGGCTTGCTAGATGCTGGCAGCATAACTTTGCACCAAGGGACTTGTGTTACCACATTTGTCCCTCTATGGTTGTTTTATATCTTCCCAAATATGTTTGGGGAGTTAGATTCCATTGTGTATGGTAAAGGTTCATTGGAAAACAATCCCACCCGAAAACCCACCTGAAAACACAAAATTATTTTATTTTTCACCAAAAATGAGGGCTTCCACGGGTTGCAGTCAGAAAAGGAACGAATTTCCACATGTTGCACTAGAGAAACCCACATATATGATCTTAAAGCATGTTTTTTAGATTATTTTGGAGGTGAATTTTAGGGAAAAGTCTAGAAATCATTGGGAAAGGGTTGGGTCATTACACAAAATCATAGATGTGGCATTTTTTGCTATAACACTAAGGGTATGGTCAATCCTCTTTAGTTAGAGCTTTGAGAAATTGGGTCTGTTGTCCCCTCATTTCTAGGGGTAACTCGAGGAGATCATGTCTCAAGGCCCGCAATGGAGAGCATGATCTACCCCAAGACGATGATGATCAACATGTCCATAGGATGTAGCCCAGTAGCCCCCCTGATTTACCTCCCAACATAGATCAAACAAGGCTCATCAAATTCAAGAAGCCCAAAGTATGGGGCATGGTAAGCCACCATCACCATGAGGTATGGTTAGTCCTTTTTTCATGCAAGGTGTTTTGTTTAATTTATTGGACATGTGGGCAAGGATCATTGGTTGAATTTGGATAGTGGATCACTTGCTTGAGAAATTGTCTTGGTTTCCTTGTTTCACCTTGGTGGTCAACTTCTATGCCCTAGTCCTGCGTTATCACTATTGATTAATTGGGTTGGTTTTCATTAATGTCAACCCTTGAAGAAATATCGGTAGAAAATTTTGGTATCCCCAACAATATGCATAAGGTACTTAAGTTTGTTTGGGGAATAAAGGAATTAATATCAATATAGTTGCAGATAAGACTATTCTAGATGGATAGTACATGCCATGCCATTTTTGGTGATATGTGGAACACCATGTAAATCCTCACCATTAGAGAGTTATGGCCTTGTGAAGTTGGAGAACCCTCATGAGTTATCTAGAATCTCCTAGAAGGTCAAAGAAGTCAATTTATTCTAGAAGCTCCTTGAGGAAGTTTACTAGTCAAAGTGGTTGTAACTAGGAGTTAATCATGGGTTAAGCTCTTGGAATTAGAAAATAATTAAAAATAAATTAGTTGCAAGTAGAAGTGGAGAGTTTACAACTGGTATCAGAGCAATTTCCTTCAGAAATCCATTAACCACTTAAGGTAGATCATGGAGAGAAACAATATGTATAAAAATAGAATACCACAGTTTGATGGATAAAACTATGCATTCTACAGTAGAAGGATGAAAATATATGTACAAGAACATGGATTTAAGGTTTGGAAATCAATTGCATATGGATATAAAGAGCCATCCATTCCTCCAACAAATTAAAATGGAAGGAAACCGAGTCTAAATAACCCAAAAGCCAAAAATGCACTCCTGAATGGTCTGGTTGATTCAATATATGTCAAAGTTATGCATTGCATCTCTGCAAAAGAGATTTGGGACAAACTTCAGAATGTTTATGAAGGAGATGCAAAAGTCAAGGCATCAAAGCTTCAAACTTATAGAGGTCAATTTGAACAGATGAAGATGAAGGAAAATGTGAATATTGCAGCTTACTTCTCAGGAGTTGATGAAATAGTTAATGCAATTAGAGGATTGGGAGAAGAAGTTGATGAATCTATAATTGTTCAAAAGGTACTAATATATCTTCCAATGAGATTTGATCCTAAGATATCAACACTAGAAGAAATAATAGATTTCAATTCAATACGCATGGATGAACTATATGGAATTTTCATAGCCTATGAAATGAGAACTGAACAAGAGAATCCAGTTACCAAAGAAGCAACATTCAAAGAATCCAAGAATTCAAATCAAAAGGGAAAGCAAAAGGAAAAATCAGATAGCAACAACAATGACATCTTAGAAGATAATGAAGTAGTAGCCAACTTCGTCAAAAGATTGAAAAAGGGAACTGATGACAAATATAGAGGTAATATTCCATTGATTTGTTTTAATTGTGATGGTATTGGTCATTTTTCTAACAAATTACCCCATAAGAAAAATAAAAGAATGAAGAAGATGATTCAAATAGAAAACAAATGTACAAAGGAAAAAAAAAAAAAATTATTCAAGAAGAGATTTTGCACAAAAGAAGATAACACCTCATTAGACGAAGATGAAGATAGTGAAAGTGAGACAAAAAGGGTTCTATTGACGAAAATAGAAGACTCCGATGAAGACAACACCGAAGAAGAATATGAAGAGGCAAAATTTGACTACAAAGAAGATTTGATGAGTGCCATAGAAGTTATAAAAAGGGAAAAGAAGAAAAACAAGTCATTACAGGCATAACTAAAAAGAAAAGATGAATCTCATGGTTCCAACTCTTAAGAAATAGATTAAATGATCACTAAATTGAAAATCCAAGATGAAGAAGACAAAGTAATAGAAGAAGCACTCAAAGAATGGTTGGAAGAAAAAGACAGGATCATTGGAAGTTTGGAGGCATAGATTGTCACATTGAGAAAAGATATTCAAAATAAAAACATGCAGAATAGCTCTAAAGTTTTGGATAAAATTATTAATAGAAAGAGACTAAATCATGACAAGTCTGGACTTGGATACAATCATACAAAAAATGAATCAAGCTCCAAAGAAACAGATCAAGAAACACATCCAAGAAGCTATGCAAAGACAATCAGAGGAGACACAAATTTTTACAAGGAAGATCACAGGGACACTCCTCCACTCAGAAGATTCAAATTTCAGAATCAGTGACATCCAGAAACAAGAAGGCCTCAAGAAGAAGAAGGATTCAGAAGAGTAACTCTTTTCAGAATATCATCAACTCCTAGGTATCAAGATATATTCTTTGGTTTATGTTATTCATGTTACAATTTTGGACATAAAGTTGTAAATTGCAGAGAAAATGACAAAACAAAAACAACTTTGAAAGTCATGAACAAAATGGTTATCCAAGAAGGTCCAGTGAAACACAAAGAAGAAGCTACAACATGTTTGAATCCTTGAGAACTGAAGTGGAATACTACAAGTAAAACAACTTTGGACACATGGCCAAAGATTATAGAATGACCATCCATCCTAGAGAATCACAGTAGAATAATAATAATCACAGACAAGAACCTCAACATATAATATGGATAAGAAAACATAATCAGTATAACAATGCAGAATGAACACTCTCTCTACAAGATAAACATAAGAAACATGGTTGGTATATTAACAGTGGTTGCTCAAAGCACATGACAAGTGATGAGGACATTTTTTTAGCCTTGATAAAGGAAAGATATGGATCAATCTCCTTTGGAAACAATGACTCAACTATAATCATTGAAAGATGCACAATCAAAATTGGAAACAAGGATATAAAGGAAGAAAATGTTCTACTTGTGGAAGATATGAAACATAATCTTTTAAGTGTAGGTCAAATGTGTGACCAAGGTCACAAACTTGTGTTTGATTCAAATAAATGTGAGATAAAAAAAGCAGGTTCAGGAAGATTGGTTGCAACAACTGTGTATTAAATGAAATTGGAAATGAAAAGTGTTTTCTAGGAAAGGAATATGAAGTTTGTCTATGGAAGAGAAGAATGGGTCACATAAACTTTGAAAACCTTTTCAAAGTCAGCAAAAAAGAAGCACTCAGAGAAATGCCACAAATCATGAAGCCAACCAACACCTTATGCAAGCATTATCAACAAGGAAAGAAAAAAAATACCAAGTTCAAATCAAATGAATACTCCACAACAAGACCGATGGAAATTGTACATATTGATCTAGTTGGACCAACTAGAACAAAGGATTTAAAAGGTGAGCAATATTAATGTTATTGGTTGATGATTATACAAGGGTGACTGAAGTTTGTTTTCTTAGGAAGAAGTCAGAAGCATTCGAGAAATTCAAGGTATACAAAGAAATGGTTGAAAATTAAATGGATTCAAAAATGAAATGTTTGAGATATGATAATGGAGAAGAGTTTACTTCAAAGGAATTTATGGATTTCTGGAGAAAGAATGGAATAAAAAGGCAATTCTACATTTCTAGGACACCTCAACAGAATGGAGTTGTCGAAAGGAAAAATAGGACAATACATGAAATGGCTCGAACTATGTTAATGGATTCCATGTTGACAGATGTATTTTGGGAACATGAATTGCATACTATAGTTCACATTCAAAATAGAGTAATGCTCGGAAACACCAGTGATAAAACTCCCTATGAGCTATGGAAAGGAAGACCAATGAATGTGAAGCACTTCCAAGTTTTTGGAATAAAATGATACATCAAAAGGGAATATGGAAGAATGGGAAAGTTCGATTCTCGTGTGGAAAAAGGAATACTTGTTGGGTACTCGAGTACAAGGAAATCATACAAATGTTTCAATCTAAGGCTCAAAAAAGTTGTGGAAAGTATCAATGTGACAATTGATGAGATAGGTGGATGCAAAATAAAGGAAGAAGAAAAGGAGTCAATGGAACATGTTCACGAATAATAAACAAAGGATGAAGAAGTAGTATAAGGGGAATATGAAGAAGATCAATTAAAATTAGAAGAATAAGAACATAAAGTACCTCCAAAGACACCTAGGAAACACATACAAAAGAATCATCCATCATATTAGATTATCGTAAACAAAGATGCAAGAGTTGAGACTAGAAGAAGAATTCGTTCAAATAAGAACATAAAGTACCTCCAAAGACACCTAGAAAACATATACAAAAGAATCATCTATCAGATTAGATTATCATGAACAAAGATGCAAGAGTTGAGACTAGAAGAATAATTCGTTCACCAGAACAACTGCACCTAGCACTCTTATCCTCGATAGAGCCAAGAAGATTTGAAGAACCCATAAAGGATGAATTATGGATAAAATCCATGGATAAAGAGTTGGATCGGATAGAGAAGAATGACACTTGGGAATTGGTTCCTAGGCCAAGGTACAAGAATGTGATCGACACAAAGTGGGTCTTCAAAAACAAATTGAATGAAGATGCTTAGGTTACCAAGAACAAAGCTAGAATGGTATGTAAATGATACGCTCAGGTTGAAGGTATCGACTTTGAAGAGACATTTTCCCCAGTTTCTAGAATGAAAGAAGTCTGATTGATCCTTGCTTATGCATGATCCAAGAATATTAAAGTGTATAACATGGATATGAAATCAACCTTCCTGAACAAGGATTTAGAAGAAGAAGTCTACATTGAGCAACCATAAGGATTTCAATTATCAGAGAATGAAATTTATTTTTTCATGTTGAAGAAGGTTGTGTATGGTCTCAAATAGGCCCCTAGAGCATGGTATTATAGACTAGACATATATCTACAACAACAAGGGTTCAAGAAAGGAAACGCAGACAACAACCTATACATCAAAATAAATCAAGATAATATTTTCTTAATTGAAGTTCATGTTGATGATATTATTTTTGGAAGTGATGATGACAGGATGAGGCAAAAATTTGTTAAGGATATGAAAAATGAATTTGAAATTTCATTACTTGGATAATTATCCTTCTTTTTGGGTGTTCATATATGTCAAAGAAACCAAGGCATTTTTATTTCTTAAACCAAGTATATCAGAGAAATGCTAAAGAGGTTCGGAATGGAAGATTGCAAACCAATCAATACTCTTATGAAGAATAGTTCTACGTTAAGTAAAGATGATGATTCAAAGGCTATAGATCAGAGGCAATATAGGTCAATGATTGGTATCTTACTTTATTTGAAAACATCCTGACCATATGTAATGAAGATAGTTGGATAGATGGAACGTTTTCAAGAAGCACCAAAGGAATCACATGTCCTAGCAGTAAAGAGGATTCAAATATCTCAAGGATACATAAGAGTTTGGATTATGGTATCCAAAAGGAAATGATCTATCAATTATTTACTACATAGATGCAGATTGGGAAGCTTGCATTGATGACTGAAGAAGTACAAGTGGAGCAACGTTCTACTTGGGTGAGTGTTTAGTATCTTGGCTAAGCAAGAAACAATCATTAGTACCATTGTCTACAAGCGAACAAGAGTATATTGCAGCAACAACATCTTGTACACAGGTTCTATGGATGACACAAATTTTGATAGATATACAGGTTGAGTATGATTATCCCATTCCAAAATATTGTGATAATACAAGCACCATCGATATCTCAAAGAATCCAGTGATGCACTCCAAGACAAAGCACATTCCAATCAAGTATAATTTTCTATGGGAACAGGTTGCAGAGAAGAACATTCGAGTTGAGTATGTTGGTACCAAAGAACAAATTACAGACATCTTTACAAAACTGCTTCCAAGGGAAGCCTTTGCGCATATTCGTTAGAAACTTGGCATAGTTTCCAGCCCACAATGATTTTTGAATGATATTCTTATATGTATTAGATTTACATGAGGAAGCAACATCAAGAGGAAAATTCAATTTGGGGGAGCAGTTTTAGGAAGATTTCAGTTAGGGGGAGCAGCCCCAAGGACACTTCAATTAGGGGGAGAAGCCTCAACGGAACGTTACCTTTGCCATTGATGTCAAAGGGGGAGAGTTTTCTCAGATGCAAGGATAGAGAGTTAGATTCTTGGAGAGAGTGTGTAAATTTGTTGAACCTGCACATAATATATCTAGCTAGCAAATGACATACACAATTTATAGAGAAAATATGAGAAAAGATAAGTAGGAGAGAAAGAATGGAAGAAATGTCATTAACCAAATGAATGAATGATAATTTACACATGATATGCTCTATATAAATCAACTAATGCACACTGGGGGAGAATATAGTGTGCCATAGTCGTGGTCTAGAGTGATTTGGACACACACTAGCAATTACAGGAGTATATTGCCACCTAGTCTAGTCTCTCAGGTAGTTATGAGAGTGAACTGTCACCTAGTTTGAGTTAACTAGTCTCTCAGTATTCAATTAACTGGATGAAACAAAGTGAAGTGAGGAGGATATCATGGAATCATGAGTAATGTGCTAGTATGGTAATGATCCCAAGGACAATGCACATTAGATGGTGATGATGCCAATGTTGCATGGTCATAATCCAAATGTGACATCTAAACTCCACTCAACTGATCAAACTAAAGAGAATATTATCCTAAAGTAATATTATCCCTAAACTATAGGAGACTGTATAATTACTAATAAACATAGGGAAAACCTTAGGAAAAATAAATCCTAGGTGTGTGTGAAGTATCTCCAACACCCCCCCTGAACATCACTATGATGAAAATAAAGAATGGGTCCCGACAACGAGGCCATGTTAGGTGCCCAAATAAAAACATACAATGAAATAAATGAGGAAAGAGGGAAAAATCATGGGGAACACCCCCCCCCCCCCTCAACATACAATGTATGTAAAAACAAGAACAAACAGTTTCTAGGAAATTGTGTCCTTCATTCTAAGATGACTACGCAGAGAATGATGTTAAAATAATGTAATTTCAAAGAGTATTCTTATTCTTATTGTTATTTTACTCATAGGATTAATTCCCATTATGGATTAATCATGTTGGTAATTGTATTATGACCAAATCCCCTTTTGCGGATTGGTCAACAAACAATTGTAATAGGAAAAATAATAAGTTGGCCCCAACAGTTATTATTGAGACCCAGAAATATAATAAAGGTGGGTTTACCCACCCAGAGTGAGAGGTCGGCCCTGCCAGTGAAGACCCTTCACATGTGCCAGTCTTGTATATATAGAGAGGCTAGCACCTCACTTTATCACACAACTCACTTGCTCATTCTTAAGAGGCAAGCTCCAACTTACCAGTAAGAGAGAGGGAGAAGAGTGGCGCATATTTTGGAGAGGACTATCTGTATTGGTTTGAGTTATCTCTTGATATTGTATTGGCAATTTATGATAAGGAAGTTTTTGCTGGGTTTTCTTCCCCTGGAGGGTTTCCCAGGATAAATGTTGTGTCTCTTGTGAATGTGTATTTCTTAGTGATCTTGTTCTTATGTTGCTTGTATCTATTGAAATGAAAAGAACTATAATAATGGCATAAACATTAACATGGTATCAGAGCCAACCTGAAGGAAACATATTTCGCAAAAGAAAAACGTCACTGTTGCAGTACCTGCAAATTAGGGTTTTTAAAAAGTGAAGATTTTCAGCTCCAAAACTACCTAGAAAGTTGAGCCCTCCCCCAAGGATCATTTTGGCACTTAGAGAGCACCTTTTCAGCGGCTGGATCTCCCAGAAAGTGAAACCCTAGTTTCACAAAAGTACCAAAAGTACCAAAAAACTAGTACCAGAAGTACCAGAAGTACTAGAAGCACCAGTCCATAAATCTGTAGATCAGATTTGAAGGGGAAAAAGTTGAATTTTCTCAGATCCAAGTACACCAGGCTACTCGCCTCAACCAAGCGCACCTCCTGGTAAGGTTAAAAATTGATTTTAAGCATTTTCATTTTTGGTCATTTTTCATAGCCTCAAGTACAAGATGTCTGCAAGCACAAGGCTTGTTGAGAAACTAGAAGGCATAGAAAATTTTTGTTCCTGGAAGTATAGGATCGGTCTGATCCTTGCAGAGAATGACCTAGAAAAATTCATCAAAGAAGAAGTGGAGGAACCTGAAGATGTCGTAGAGAAAGCGAAGCATCAAAAGGACTAAATCAGGGCTCAAAAAATCATTGCAGATTCAATCAAATACCACCTGATCTCGTATGTATCGTCCAAGAAAACTTCGAAGGAGATGTTTGAATCTCTAAGCAAACTATACGAAGGAAAGAACATCAACCAAAATATGAACCTAAGATCTCAGTTGAAGAATACCAACATGCAGAAAGGAGAAATGATTCAAGAATATTTCTCCTGAATCTCAGAAATAAAAGAACAATTAAAAGTGATTGGAGACACCATAGATGAAGACGAATTTGTAATGACGGCCCTAAATGGTCTCACAAGACCTTAGGATGATTTCATCCAGTCGGTATGTGCCAGAAAGGAGAAACTACAGTTTGAGAGCCTATGGGAAGAATGCATCCAAGAAGAGACAAGGGTAGCTAACCGTGAAGCACTACTAGCAAGGGATGATGATCAATCCCTAGCTACTCATACAAAAGAAGGAAGGAAGAAACCCTACTTCAAAAGGGAATCTCATAGAGAACCTCAACCATCAAACAAATTCAACAACCAAGAATCTCATCCAAGAAATTTCCAGAAGAAAGGAAAACACAAGGGACGAGATCTTTCATCTATACAATGCTATCATTATGATAATATGGGACACAAGGTGAATTCTTGTCTAGTTAGAAGAGAAGAATACAAGAGGAAGCACAAAAGGCAACATGCCCACATAGTCGAAGATGAAGAACCACCTATGAAGATGATTAAGGACCATGTCTTGATCTCAGCGCTCTTAGGATCTGTATCACCTGGAGAGGACACATGGCTCATTGATAGAGATGCATCAAAACACATGACGGGTAAGAAAAATACTCTCTCTTGTATTTCAGAAAAGAATTTTTCTCAGAAAGTGACTCTTGGATATGATTACCAATATCCCATCAAGGGAGTGGGAGAATCAAACTACAAGCTAGATTCAGAAAACTCAATAACAATGAAGGATGTACTCTATGTACCGGGCTTAAAGAAGAACTTACTTTCCATATCAACTTTAGACAAGAAAGGCTATAGAGTTTCCTTCATAGATGGAGAATTTCTTATGTGGGCTAAGGGAGAAACCTTAAATGAAGAAATCATCATCGGAAATGAAGAAAATGGATTATATAAGCTGAAGGGTCACCCAGAAACTACCATGACCCATGCCATCGAAAACTCATGTGAACTTTGGCATAGAATATTAGCCCACATCAACTACAAGGCGCTACCATACATATGCAAAGTTGTCACAGGTTTACCAGAACTCAAGGTCGATCAAGAAGGCATATCCAATGGATGTGCGCAAGGGAAGAATATCAAGAACCCTTTTCCAAAGAGGGATAGCAAAGAAGAAGGAGTATTGAAACTCATTCATTTAGATGTGTGTGGCCCAATGCCATCATCATCCATTAGCAGGTATGTATACTATGTATCATTCATTGATGACTATTCTCGTAAGACCTAGATATATTTCTTGAAATCTAAAGATGAAGTATATAGTAAATTCAAGGAATTCAAAGCCTTGATAGAGAATCTTTCTGAAATAAAGATTAAGATACTGAGGTCAGATAATGGAGGAGAATATACCTCAAAAGAGTTCGTGAACTTCTGCAGAGATGTTGGGATCAAGAGAGAACTCACTACTCCTTATAATCCCCAACAAAATGGTGTAGTTGAAAGGAAGAACAGAATAATTATGTAAGCTGTAAAGACCATGATTCAAGATCAAGATATTCCTATGTGCTTATGGGCAGAAGCAACAATGGCAGTTGTTTATGTGCAGAACCAATTATCCCATAGTGCACTTGGGTTCAAGACCCTGGAAGAGATGTTCACTGGAAAGAAGCTAGAGGTAATCCATCTCAAAATATTTGGTTGTCCAGTGTTTATTCATATACCGAAAGAGAAATGAAACAAGCTGGAACCCTCCGGAAAGAAGAGAATATTTGTGGGATACTGTGAGGTCTCCAAGGCCTTCAGAATCTACATACCTGGTCACCACCACATTGAGATCAGAAGGGACATGACCTTTGATGAAGAAGCAACACTTAAGAAATCAAGAAGATGCCAGCTTGAAGAAGTTCCCAGAGCTGCAGAACCTATAAATCTCAGGATTACAGAATCCCCGAGGGAAGTTCCCAGAGCTGCAGAACCTATAAGGGAAGTCATAACTTCCCTTGATGAGGAGACTCTTGAAGACCATGACATAATAGAAGTTCAAGAAGCTCCTCAAATGACCTTCTCCCATAAAATAAATCTTGCTTGGGAAAGAGAGCTTATTCAAGATGGAGAGAAGTATGGTGTTCCAGAAGGAACCTCGAGACAAGTGAAAAGACCAAAGCCATTCTCCAGTTACACGGCTTTGATGTGTGACCTCCTAGATGAGGAGCCTACATGCTTTGAAGAAGCCATTCAAAAGAAGGAATGTGCATATGCCATGACAGAGGAATACCAATCCATAATAAAGAATGATGTATGGGAAATAGTTCCTAGACCAAAAAGTAAGGATGTGGTATCATCAAAATGGCTTTTCAAAATAAAACGTGCTGCTGATGGAAGTATTCAAAAATATAAAGCAATATTTGTTGCTCATGGATTTTCCCAAAAGGAAGGCATTGACGATGAAGAGACATTCACTCCTGTGGCTAGATACACTTCAATTAGAACCATCATAGCCCTTGCAACTAAGATGAAATGGAAGCTGCACCAGATGGACGTGAAGACAGCTTTTCTGAATGGTGTTATCGAAGAGGAAGTGTATATAGAGCAACCACAAGGATTTGAGGTTGAAGACAGGAAGTCTCATGTCTGCAGATTGAAGAAAGCCTTATACGGATTGAAGCAAGCCCCTAGAGCTTGGTATGGCCGTATAGACAATTTCTTGACGAGCTTAGGCTTTACCAAGAGTAAAGCAGACTCAAATATCTACTTCAAAATTATGGATAATGAACCAGTAATATTACTAATATATGTGAATGAATTATTCTTAACTGGAGAAGAAAAACTCATCGTTGAATGTAAAAAGAGACTTGCCGCAGAATTTGAAATGAAATACCTTGGCCTAATGCATTACTTCTTAGGTCTTGAGGTATGGCAGAGTCTAGAAAGGATCTTCCTTAACCAAGGGAAGTACACAGTCAAAATCTTAAAGAGATTTGACATGCTAGAATGTAAGCCCATGAATACACCCATGGAAGTGAAGATGAAGTTGTTGGTCGATACTTTGTCAGACTTGATAGATGCCACACTGTACAGACAGATTATTGGATCACTGATTTACCTAACAAACACCAGACTAGACATATGTTTTGCAGTGAACACCTTGAGTCAGTTTCTG
>ML836400.1:0-19243 GCA_009831015.1 Picea engelmannii | reverse complement strand
GGTTACTCAGTGAACGAGATCATCAGAGCGCCTTCCACCACTTTGGAGGCAGCCTGGGAGGGAAAAACTCCGGGAAATTAACCTGACTAGTTAGGCCACATTAACCCCCCTGAGATTAAAAAACCCTCGATGAAAGGAACTCCATTGACGTCAACATCCAAGGTACCTGACCTAACTATGATCCATGCAGACATTATTACATTATTAACCCTCGCAGGGGTGGCGGAAATCCCGTTTACAAAAATTTAAGTGCTGGTGTTTAAAAACACCTAGTAGAACCCTGTTGTCTTCGACATAGATAATCTTCATGAAAATGAGTTGACCTCTGTGCTAAACCAGCGGTCAACAGAACCTAATGAGGTCCAATGTAGAGTCAACTTCATAGTGAATCCCAAATGTGATGGTTCCCTTAATATATTGAAGGATATGCTTTGTATCCTTCCATTGTAGCTCATACGGTTCATGCATGAACCTGGAGACTGCTCCAATTGCATAGGAGAGGTCTGGTATAGAGTGTGTGAGATACAACAAGCTCCCCACTAGTTATTTTTACAGTGTGTTGTAAACTAGCGAAGTGTCCCTGACATCCTCAAGTCTGAATCTTGATAGAAAGGGAGTCGGGGAATACTTGCAGTCTATCATATGAAATCTCTCAAAGAGATCTCATGCATACTTGGCCTGAGACAGTTTTCTTCTTGATGCATCCTGACTGATCTCTAGTCCAAGGAAGAAATGTAGTGGACCCATGTCCTTCATCAAGAACCTATCATGCAAAATCCTTTTGATTGCAACAATCACTGAATTCGAGCAATCGATGATCAACAAATCATCAACACACATAACTAGTAGTAGAATTGAATCCTCCGTCCTGAGCATGCAAACATGCATGTTTGACTTACAATGTACAAATTTCTGTGAAAAAAGTTAGGAGGCCATTTTTGAATACCATGCCCTCCGTGCCTACTTGAGGCCATAAAGAGACTTCTTCAGTTGACATACCAAATATGAATCATGCACAAATCCATGTGGATGCTCCATATAGATCTCCTTAGAGAGATCGTCATGAATAAATGCATTCTTCACATCCATCCGATGGAATTCCCATCTCTTGGTTGTCATAATGGCAAGTGCCAAATGTACGTAATCAATCTTCTCTATTGGAGTAAAGGTATCATCATAGTCAATTCCATGCACCTAATGAAAGCCTTTGGTAACTATCTTGTATTTGTATTTGCTAACCTGTCCGTCTGATGCGCTCTTGGTCCTATAGACCCATCTGCACATGGAAAGTTTCCTTCATGAAGGAAGGGGAAACAGATCCCAATTTTGGTTCTCGAGGAGGGAGTTGTACTCCTCCTGTATGGAGGATTCCCAAAATGGATTTCCAGTAGCCTCACCATAGGACTTTGGATCTGAAGACTGAACCAATAAAATATTCCTAGGTGACATTGGTTTAGTGGTAGTGAGTGAAAGAGGAGGCTCCTAGAAATCAGATCGAGTCCTCCTAGTATCAGCTGAATCCCCAAAAATATCTCATGCATCCTAAAGATTAGTATTGGCCCACTTGGGCCTCTACTCTAGCTCTACATCTCCATCTGCATGCACTGAATCTGCATCTGACAATACTGACTCTGTTTTTTGATCATCTGAATCCTCAGAATCAGAAATCTCATCTAAAGAATAGTTGACATGTGCATGGTCATCATCTCTGACAGGTGGAAGAACAAAAGTGTTTGCATGTAGTTGTGGAGGTACATGCAAGACAGTTTCCTTGAATTGGACACTTCGCTCAATGATGAGCCGATCCAAGGAATGATCAATGAGTTTGTATCCCTTCACACCGTCGGGGTATCAAACAAAGATACACTCTGTGCTTTGTGGATCAATTTCCGTCCTCTTCTAAGAGGGAATCCTGGCCCATGCACGTGAACCGAAAATACAAAAGTGGGTCACTTCTGGTTTGAGGCCGCTCCAAGCCTCGTAGGGGGTCTTATCCTTGAAATATATATGGGGATATCTATTTTGGATGTAAGTTTCACAATTAAGTGCTTCAACACATAATCTCCGTGGAAGTGACTTTGTAGTTAACATGCAATATGCCATCTCTTTTAGAGATCTATTTTTTCGCTCATCAATTCCATTTTGTTGTGGAGTATAGGGAACTATGTGCTACAACTGAATCTTGATCTCATGACAAATATGATGTATCTCATGGTTGACATGCTCTCCCATGTTATCTATTTGGAGGAATTTGATTTTCTTTCCCGATTGTGTCTCAACAAGGGATTTTAAATATTTGAGGTGTTGAAAGACCTCTGATTTTTTTATGACAAAGAAAATCCATGTGAAGCGTGAGAAATCATCAACAAAAATGAGCATGTACCTTGCTTTACTAATTTGTGGATGCAGGAAAGGGGAAATGAGGTCACTATGGATTAGATCTAAAGGAAAGGAATCCTTTTGAGTCTTTCCTTTGTCAAATTTCTCCAAGAACACATCCCTCACAAATTCCTTTGGAGAAGTGGATGCCAGGTAGAACATCAACCATTCCCTGCTAGCTAATCTATTGCATATATATGAAATTTAAATGCCCAAACCTTTCGTGCCATATCCTACTGCTTTCATTAGCATGGGTAAGCAGTGATGCAAAACTTGGTTCAATAAATTCAGAAAATGCATAGAGTCTAGATTGATGATTTACCTCCTCGATGGAAACCCTGGAATTGGTTTGCATGTCATAGATATCCAATGCATTAGGTGTGAATATGACTCTCTTTTCGATTCCAGGGTTTTTCATCTAATACACATAGAGAAGATTGACAAAAATTTTGGGAACATGTAGCACAATCTCAAAGCTTCCCTTTGCGAGTTCAATTCTTCCTTTGTCGGTGACCTCGAATTGAGAGTTGTCCCTCATCAGAATAGGAGGACCTTTGCATGCATCCAATGCCGAATATACTTCTTTTTTGGCTTCCATGTAATGTGATGCACCTGAATCTATGATCCAAGCATCGGGAGAGGAGTTTATGGCAACCAAAGCATGGCTAGAATTTCCTTTCTTGGGATTCTGATCTTCTGGCTTCTTCTTCTTGACACCCTCGAGGATGCGATCTCCAAGGTTTTTTTGATAAAGTATTTGTGCCATTTGATCTATCTATTTATGCATACATGTGTATTCTAGATGGAATCCTTTATGGAAATGAGTTCCTTTTCCCCCCTTTCTTCCCTTTCCACCTTTGGATCCGGAGTTATCGTTGAAGGGTTTTGAGTACCCTTCCTTCTTTCAATTTGCATGTGATTTCTTTTTTTCTTTGTCTTTAGAATTATGATACTGATGGACGCTACCATATTTCATAGTAACTACATGCACCTTTGATTTTTCCCATATTGATGAGCTTGTTTTGCTCTTCTTTCAGAGACACGATAAAGGCCTCAAGAAAGGGCATCGTCCATGTGGCTCCAGAGGCAAGCCTAACTAAATGAAATGTATATACAAACACTGAGTATTCTGGATGAATTTTAGAGAGAATGGTAAGAACCATTGGTTTCTCCTCATATTTATCAACCCCACAATCCTTGAGTTGTGACAACAAATCCTTATATTTGGTAAATAAATCTTGGACATTGTCAAAGGTTTTTGGATCCAAAGTGAGAAATTCCTGCTCGAGCATGTGTCGCCTCATCTAGTCCTATTTTCCAAAAATCCCTTCCATGGTGGTCTGGGCTTCATTGGGGGTTTTACAAGGGGATATGTGAAAGAGGAGTTCAAGAGAAATGAGACTGCAAATAGTTCCAAACACTTCATCCATTCAATTTAGATACATGGATTTTTCTATGGATGATGTTGGTTCGGTTTTTTTGTTCATGGTTAACTTTTATAATCCTCTACCTCGAAGATGCATTATCATCTTCTCCTTCCATGCAAATAAATTATGCAGTGTAAGAATGAATTCTTTTGAAAATTCCATTTTTCCGCCGTCTCTTCAATCTTCGGTACCTACAAAAGTAATTTGGTGTTTCTTTTCCCTAGCAGTCCATTGGCTCTAATACCATGTAAATGTGTTGAACCTGCACATAATAGATCTAGCTAGAAAATGACATACAAAATTTATAGAGAAAATATGAGAAAAGATAAGCAGGAGAGAAAGAATGGAATAATTCTCATTAACCAAATGAATGAATGATAATTTACACATGATATACTCTGTATAACTCAACTAATGTGCATTGGGGGAGAAACCAATGTGCCATAGTGGTGTTCTAGAGTGATCTGGACATACAAAAACAATTATGGGAGTAAACTGACACCTCTTCTAGTCTCTCAGGCAGTTATTGGAGTGAATTGCCACCTAGTATGATTTAACTAGTCTCTCAGTCTCCAATTAACTGATTGAAACAAAGTGAAGTGAGGAGGATATCAGGGAATCATGAGTAATGCACTATTTTGGTGATGATACCAAGGAAAATGCACATTATATGGTGATGATCCCAATGTTGCATGGTGATAATCCCAATGTGTCATCTAGGTTGCACTCAACTGATCAAATTGAAGTGTGAATTGAAGAGAATATTGTACTAGAGGAATATTCTCCCTAAACTATAGGAGAATCAATAATGACTAATAAACATACAAAACACCTTAGGAAAAATAAATCCTCAGTGTGTGTTGTTGAGGAAAAGGTATAGAACACCTTACTCAATCATTTTCAGATCTTGCATGGCTAGGACAAGATAGTTGGGAATGCCACCTGAGATTTATAGCCTTAAAAAAATTCACTCAATCCACGAGTATTAATTACAAGGATTAAGGCTGATTTTATAATTTGTATATGTTGCAATTTAAAATAAAATTTATACAAGGCTGCTGAAATGTATACAAATTTTGCAATAAAGTAAACATGGAGACCAAAAGCGAAAAAGTAACCAAGTCATGAAAACACATGTATGAGACAGAACATCAATATGATTTTATTTCATTCTTAGATACTGAAAGTGTATTTCTCTTTACAAATCCCTGCGAGGGTATGGAACAAAGTCAAATTTAGATATCTTTGATGGGCACCATACAAAAAGACTCCGATAGTAAGATAAAATTGAAATCAATAATCCAGATCAGCTTGCCACAAACTGCTGCCATTTTGACTCTGCAAGATATTCTTTATCAACCATGAAAATTAATTCACAAATAGATAAGAATACTAAGACTATCAAGGATGAATCAACACCTCTAAAAGAAACAGTTGAAAAGTATAATTCGGTCCTGAACCTTGCTGTCTACAATGAGACCCTACTATCAATAAGAGGATTATGCTTTCAAGTAAAATAAGAAATGAATGAAAACTAAAACTATCTCATTTAACTAAAGAGAAAACCTTAGTCTTGTATCTCTATCCTTCTATTCTCCCTTTGTTTCTTCATCCAATTGAGATTTTATTCTTTCCCAATCAGTTGAATTAGTTCAACTACTTTCTTTAGTTAAGTCAAATTGACTTAAAAAATTAGTGTAGGAGAAATAAATAATAAAAATTTCTAAATAAGAGTCTTAATTAATAATGACTAAATAGGTGGGACCTGTTGAAATATTGTAACTGCAAAGAGTATTATATTTATTATTGATGTATTATTCATTAGATCAATCCCCTTTTGTGCACTGATCATGTCGGGCATTGCAAATGACCAAATCCCCTTTTGTGGATTGGTCATACCCTAACTGTAATATGCTAAATCAAAAGTCATCCCCCATAATATATTAAAGTGGTTATAACCACGTATAATGAGAAGTCAACCTTGCCATTGAAAACACACCTCAGTTTAGCACCTACCAGATTGTATAAATAAGAGAGGCCAACGCCTCATTTGTTCATTCACTCACTTGTTCATCAGAGTGCAAGTTTGGAGCTGCAGTTGGAGATGAAGGAAGAGAGAGAGACGCATACTTGGGAGGGGAATTTCTTTATTGTTTGGTTCATTCTCTTGGCATTGTATTGGCTATCTATATTAAGGAAGTTTTTGCTGGGTTTTCTCCCCCATGAGGGTTTCCCAGGATAAATGATGTGTCTCTTGTGTTTGTGTATTTCTCAGTGATCCTATCTATTCTATGGTTATCTAGTGAATTGAAAAGAAACCTAATAATAGAAAAAAAAATAGCATGGTTTCAGAGCTAAGATGAAGAGAGCATCTTTCACAAGAAGAAGAAAAATGTCACTGTTTCCGTACATGAAAATTAGGGATTTTTATTGAAGAAGAATTTCATCCCCAAAACCACCTAGAAAAGTGTGCCCTACCTCAAAGGAACACTTTGGAATCTTCAGTGCACCTTTTTAGTGGCTAGATATCCTAGAAAGTGAAACCCTAGTTTTCACCAGTAGCAAAAGTACCCAAAAAATGGAAGTACCAGGAAACTAGAAGTACCAAAAAATGAGAAGTACCAGAAAACCAAAAGCACCAGTCCAAAAATCCGATGGTCAAATTTGAAGGGGTTAAAGTTGTATTTTCTAAAATCTAACTACACCAGGATACTCGCCTCAACCAAGCACACCTCCTGGTAAGTTCATAATTCAATTTTGAGCATTTTCATTTTTTGTTCATTTTCCTAGCTCCAGGTAAAAGATGTGTGCAAGCACTAAGATTGTTGACAAGCTAGAAGGTGTGGAAAAATTTTGTGCCTGGAAGTATAGGATTTGACTCATTCTTGAAGAGAATGACCTATCAATATTTATTAAATAAGATGTACCAGAACCCATCGATGCTGCCGCTAAAGCACAACACCAAAAGGACACAATTAGGGCCAAAAGAATCATTGCAGATTCTATCAAAGATCACTTGATTCCTCAAGTGTATTCAAATAAGACTCCAAAATAAATGTTTGATGCCCTAACCGGATTATATGAAGGAAAGAACATAAATCAGAAGATGAATATAAGAACTCAACTCAAGAATACAAGGATGTAGAAAGGAGAAACGATCCAGGACTATTTCTCCATAATTTTAGGATTCAAAGAACAACTAGAAGAAATTGGAGATACTATAGACGAATACAAACTCATAATGGCAACCCTAAATGGTCTCACAAGAACTTGGGATGCATTCTTTTAAACTATTTGTGCCAACAAGGAGAAACTACAATTTGACAGTCTTTGGGAAGAATGTATTCAAGAAGAATCAAGGGTAGCTAACCGAGAAGCTTTGCTATCAAGAGATGAAGATCAAGCCCTAGATACTCACACTAAAGGAGGAAGAAAAGAGTCTTACTTCCATAAATAAACTCGTAAAGAGTCTCACCCCCCAAAAAAATCCATACATAAAGAATCTCAACCAAGGAGATTCCATAAGATTCAAAAAGGACAACAAAAAGGATTTTTTTTTTTCATCCTACCAATGTTACCATTGTGACAAGATGGGACATATTGTGAAACATTGTCCAACTAGACGAGAAGAATACAAGAATAAAAACAAGAGGTATCATGCCCATGCAGTTGAAGATGAAGATCCACCCACAAAGATGATAAAATAACAAATTGAAGACCATGTCTTAATCTTGGCCCTCTCAGGATCAATATCACCTAGTGAGGAAACATGGCTCATTGATAGTGGTGCTTCCAAGCACATGACAGGTCAAAGAGATATTCTCTCTTTCCTTTCAGAAAAGAAGATTTCTCATAAATTTACACTTGGAGATGATTATCAATACCCTATCGAGGGAGTAGGAGAATCAAATTACAAGATTAATTTAGGGACTCCAATGAAGATGAAGGATGTAATCTATGTACCAGTTTTGACAAAGAACGTACTCTCCATATCAAATTTAGAAAAGAAAGGATTTAGAGTTTCCTTTATAGTTGGATAAGTTCTTAGTGGGCCAAAGGAAAAACCATGAAAGAAGAAATTGTTATTGGAAAAGAAGAAGGTGGATTGTATAAGCTAAAGGGACATTCAGAAGTATCCATGGCCCGCTCCATTGAGAATTTGTGTGAAATTTGGCATAGAATATTAGCTCACATCAACTACAAGGCATTACCTTACATAAGAAAAGCAGTCACAGGTCTACCAAAACTCAAGGTTAATCATGAAGGTGTGTGCAATGGATGTGCACAAGGGAAGAACATCAATAACCCTTTTCCGAAGAGAGATAGTAAAGTAGAAGGAGTCTTAGAACTCATTCACTCAGATGTGTGTGGCCCAATGCCATCAACCTCCATCAATGGGTATGTATACTATGTATCATTTGTTGATGACTATTCTCGTAAAACCTGGGTTTACTTTTTGAAATCAAAAGATGAAGTGTTCAATAAATTAAAGGAATTCAAAGCCTTGATAGAGAATCTTTCTGAAAGAAAGATCAAGATACTCAGGTCATATAATGGAGGAGAATACACCTCAAAAGAGTTTGTAAACTTTTGCAAAGATTTCAGGATCAAGAGTGAGCTCACCACTCCCTACAATCTTCAACAAAATGGTGTAGTATAAAGAAAGAATATAACTATAATGGAAGCAATAGAGACCATGATCCATGATCAAGATCTTCCAATGTGATTATGGGAAGAAGCAGCAAAAACAATAGTATATGTGGAGAACAGATTGTCCCATAGTGCACTTTGGTTCAAGACCCCATAAGAGATGTTCTCCGGAGAGAAGCCATAAGTAAGCCATCTCAAAATATTTGGCTGCCTAGTATTTGTACATGTTCCAAAAGAGAAGAGAAACAAGATGGACCCTTCAAGAAAGAAGGGAATATTTTTTGGATACTGTGAGGTCTCCAAGGCCTTCAAATTTTATTTACCGGGTTACCATCATATTGAATGAACAGGGATGTAACCTTTGATGAATATGCAACACTCAAGAAATCAAGAAGTATATGAAGAGGAATCTGTAGCTTCGAGAGTTGCAGAATTAGTGAGGAAAGTCATATCTTCCCCTGATGAGGAGATTCTAGAATATCATGACATAGTAGAATTTCAAGAACCTCCCCAGATGACTATATCCCACAAAAGAAATCCAACCTGGGCAAGGGAACTTATTCAATATGGAGATAAGATGGTGTTTGAGAAGGAACCACGAGACAAGTGAAGAAGCCTAAGCCATTCTCCAGTTATATGGCTTTGATGTGAGATCCCTTAGAGAAGGAGCCTACCTGCTTTGAATAAGCCATTCAGAAGAAAGAATGGGAAGATTCCATGACAGAAGAATACCAATCCATCATAAATAATGATGTATGGGAAATAGTTCCCACACCGAAGAGAAAGGATGTGGTATCTTCCAAATGGATTTTCAGAATAAAACATGTTGCTGATGGAAGTACTAAGAAGTATAAAGAAATGTTTGTTGCTTGTGGCTTTTCTCAAAAGGAAGGCATTGACTATGAAGAGACATTTTTTCTTGTATCTATATACACTTTGATCAGAACCATCATAGCCCTTGCAGCTAAGATGAAGTGGAAGTTACACTAGATGGAGGAGAAAAATTCCTTCTTGAATGGTGTCATTGAAGAAGAAGTGTATATAGAACAACCTCAAGGATTGAAGTTGAAGACATGAAGACTCATGTGTGAAAGTTGAAGAAGGCTCTTTATGGATTGAAGCAAGCTCCTAGAGATTGGTATGGAAGGATTGATAGTTTTCTAACGAGCTTGGGCTTTACTAAGAGTAAAGTAGATTCTAACCTTTACTTCAAGGTTATGAATGATGAGCCAGTTATATTGATGCTATATGTGGATGACTTATTCTTAAATGGAGAAGAAAATCTCATCATTGAATGTAAGAAGAATCTTGCTGCAAAATTTGAGATGAAAGACCTTGGCCTAATGCACTATTTCTTAGGTCTTAAGGTCTAGCAAAGCTGAGAGAGGATCTTCCTTAACCAAGGGAAGTATGCAATTGAAATCCTAAAGAGATTTGACATGTTGGAGTGAAATTCCATGAATACGCCTATGGAAACAAAGTTGAAGCTCCTAGTTGACACTTCATTAGAATTATGATGCTACGTTATACAGACAGATTATTGGATCATTGATGTATTTGATGAACACCAGGCCATATATATGTTTTGCTGTGAACACCTTGAGTCAATTTCTGGTAGAGCCCAGACATGTTCACCTAGTTGCTACAAAACATGTGATAAGGTACCTTAAGGGTACATTAGATTGTGGTCTCAGTTATGATGGATATCATGAATTCAGACTTAGTGGTTATACTAATTCAGATTGGGTTGGAAGTGTCTCTCACAGAAAGAGCACTTCAAGATGTTGTTTCAGTCTGGGGTTAGCCATGATCTCATGGTAGAGCAAGAAGCACTCAAGAATTTCTCTCAACATGACAGAAGCATAATACATTGCTACCTGTTCTTCCAGTTGTAAATCCATATGGCTTCAGAAGTTGTTGACAAGTCTATTAGAACTAGAGATGGAAGAAACCATGATCTTATGTGATAACCAGAGCTGCATAAAGATGATAGAGAACCTTGTGTTCCATGACAAGTCAAAACACATAGAGATCATATATCATTACATCTGTGAGATGGTGCAGAGAGGAGCCATAAAGCTCCAATATGTTATCACAAATGAAGAGGTTGCTGATGTGTTGACCAAGCCTCTATCTCGTGTAAAGTTTGAGCACTTTCAAGATAATATTGGTGTATTTCGAAAGGACCTCCCTCGAAAGGGGGAGTAGTGTTGTGATGCCATCCCCATGATGATGATGTGCCAACCTAGTGTTGTGATGCCAACCTCGTGCTTATGATGTGCCAACCTAGTGCTATGATGATGTGCCAGCCTCGTGATGATGATGTACTAGCCTCGTGCTGTGATGATGTACCAACCTTGTGTTATGATGATGTGCTAGCCTCATGTTGTGATGATGTGTCAGCCTCGTTCTATGATGATGTGTGCCAGCCTCGTGTTGTGATGATGTGTGCCAGCCTCGTGCTGTGATGATGTGTGCCAACCTCGTGCTGTGATGATGTGTGCTAGCCTCGTGATGTGATTCCAACTTCATGATGATGATGTTGTGTTGGGAGTCTCCTACTATGATGCCAACTTCGTACTGAATATTCTCAGCCTAGTGTTGATGTTGATGATACTCCATATTTTGTGTTGTGCTGTTGATGCTATTGATGATGAGAAAAACTTTCGATGATTTATAGATACACCAGTCCATGTTCCAAGATCTTGTTAATGATAGTCGCCTTCTCTCTCGCCTGATGTTGTTGAAGAATACACTTCTTGTTAAGGGGGAGTGTTGAAATATTGTAACTACAAAGAGTATTTTATTTATTATTGATGTATTATTCATTATATCAATCCCCTTTTGTTGATTGATCATGTCGGACATTGTAAATGACCAAATCCCCTTTTGCGGATTGGTCAAACCCTAATTGTAATATGATAAATGAGAAGTCGGCCTCCATAATATATTAAATTGGTTATAACCACCCTGAATGAGAAGTCGACCCTGCCAGTGAAAAGACACCTCAGTTCAACACCTGCCAGATTGAATAAATAAGAAAGGCCATCGCCTCATTTGTTCATTCACTCACTTGTTCATCAGAGAGAAAGTTTGGAGCTACAGTTGGAGAAGAAGGAAGAGAGAGAGAGGTGCATACTTGGGAGAGGAATTTATGTATTGTTTGGTTCATTCTCTTGGCATTGTATTGGCTATCTATATTAAGGAATTCTTTGTTGGGTTTCTCCCTAATGAGGGTTTCCCAGGATAAATGATGTGTCTCTTGTGATTGTGTATTTCTCAGTGATCCTATCTATGCTATGGTTATCTAGTGAATTGAAAAGAAACCTAATAATAGCTTAAACCTTAACATGACCCCTTGTGACTCCCATTATTTCTTCTTGTTACCATCAAATGAAAAGTATAAATAAAAAAATCACTTAGACCATATAACACCATTGTAACTCCCATGGATATCAATTAAATTGAATATTAAATATCAACGCTAATTTATATCATATCCCCCAAAAATATATTCACATTATCCACAAATTATCCAAAAATAAGGCTTGTTGTCCAAAACATACGGAAAACTAGTAAACGTTGTCCTCATCACTGAAAATCATAAAGAAAAAAAATTTAGAACCAATATTTGTTGGTTTGCGAGGAATATTTCCTCTTCTTACTGCTTTCCCCAACTGACTTCTCTTGAGTAACCGTTGGTTGGTTAGACCTTTGAGGTTGTATTTTACTGATCACATGGGAGTATTCATCCTTGAGGTGGAGGAGGGAAGACATAGATTTAGAGGATTCAGTGGATGTACTAGAGGGGGAGCCCACTTCTTTTCCTCTATCTTGCATATGTTGCAGAATGTCAGTTTTTAATCTCTTGCTAGCGTGCGAGGATTGTATTGGCGAAACAACATGAACAATTTGAACATTGGGGTTAATTGGTGGTGGTAAAGGAAATGACACAGTGAGCCATCCACGGTGGTGGGAGACATGCTAGTGGACAATTTATTGCCAACCATCATTTGTGGGGACTTCAGGCTGCAAAGACACATGTGGGGGTATAGGGATTCCAGGAAAAGCTGAAGGTTACTGGAAAGGGGTTCTTTCTGGTTGAGGGTGCAATATCCCATGGCCAACCCAATTAAAGAACCCAACTTGGAACAATTGGTTCAATTCTTTGTTAAGGTTTAAGCTATTATTAGGTTTCTTTTCAATTCACTAGATAACCATAACACATATAGGATCACTGAGAAATAAACAATCACAAGAGACACATCATTTATTCTGGGAAACCCTCATGGGGGAGAAAACCCAGCAGAAACTTCCTTAATATAGATAGCCAATACAATTCCAAGAGAATGAACCAAACAATATAGAAAGTCCTCTCCCAAGTATGCACCTCTCTCTCTCTTCCTTTTTCTCCAACTGCAGCTCCAAAATTGTGCTATGATGAACAAGTGAGTGAGTGTACAAATGAGGCACTGGCCTCTCTTATATATACAATCTGGCAGGTGCTAAACTCAGATGTCTTTTCACTGGCAGGGCCAACTTCTCATTCTTGGTGGTTATAACCACTTTAATATATTCTAGGGGATGACTTCTCATTTAGAATATTACAATTAGGGTTTGACCAATCCACAAAAGGGGATTTGGTCATTTACAATGCTCGACATGATCAATCCACAAAAGGGGATTGATCTAATGAATAATACATAAATAATAAATAGAATACTCTTTGCAGTTACAATATTTCAACACTCCCCCTTAACAAGAAGGGTATTCTTCAACAACATCAGGTGAGAGAGAGGGAAACATCATTAACAACATATTGGAACACTGACTGGCGTATCTATAAATCATCGGAAGTTTTCTCATCATCAATAACAACAAAAACACAACACAAAACAAAGGCTAGAGTATCATCAACATCAGCACTAGGCTGAGAATATTCAACACGAAGTTGGCTTCACAACATGAAGTTGGTTACATAATATCATCAACATGAAGTTGGCATCACAGTACGAGACTAGCAACACAACATCATCGGCATGACACTGGCATCATAGCACGAGGTTGGCACACATCATCACAGCATGAGGTTGGCACACATCATCACAACACGAGGCTAGCACACATCATCACATCACAAGGTTGGAACATCATCACAACATGAGGCCATCATCACAACACGAGGCTGGCACATCATCACAGTACGAGGCTAGTACATCATTACAACATGAGGCGGGTACATCATCAACACTAGGCTAGCATCACAGCTCTAGGCTAACACATCATCATCATGGGGCTGGCATCACAACACTACTCCCCATTTTGAGGGAGGTCCTTTCGGACTACGCCGAGTTTGTCTCTAAAGTTCTCAAACTTTACATGAGATAGAGGCTTGTTCAACACATCAATAACTTGTTCATCCATGCTAACATACTGGAGCTTTATGGCTCCTCCCTGCACCATATCACGGATGTAATGATATAGGATATCTATGTGTTTTTACTTGCCATGGAACACAGGGTTCTTTGTCATCTTTATGCAACTCTAGTTATAACATAGGATCATGGCTACTTCCAACTCTAGGTCTAATAGACCTTTCAACAACTTCTAAAGCGACATGGCTTCACAACTGGAAGAACAAGTAGCAATGTATTCTTCTTCTGCCATGCTGAGAAAAATGATTGATTTCTTCCTCTTATGCCATGAGATCATGGCTGACCCCAGACTGAAACAACATCCTGAAGTGCTCTTTCTATTAGAGATACTTCTATCCCAATCTGAATCAATTTAACCACTCATTCTGAAGTCATGATCTCCATCATAACTGATACCACAATCTAATGTACTCTTAAGGTACCTCATCACATGTTTTGCAGCAACTAGGTGAACACATCTGGGCTCTACCAGAAACTGACTCAAGGTGTTCACAGCAAAACATATATTTGGTCTGGATTTCATCAGATACATCAATAATCCAATGATCTATTTGTATAGCATAGCATCAATCAATTTTGACGAAGTGTCAACCAAGAGATTCAACTTTGTTTCCATGGGTGTATTCATGGACTTGCACTCCAACATGTCAAATCTCTTCAGAATTTCAATTGCATACATCCCTTGTTTAAGGAATATCCTCTCTCGGCTCTGCCAGACCTCAATACCTAAGAAGTAGTGCATTAGGCCAAGGTCTTTCATCTCAAATTCTGCAACGAGCTTCTTCTTACATTCAGTGATGATATTTTCTTCTCTAGCTAAGAATAAGTCATCCACATACAACAACAATATAACAGGCTCATCATTCATAACCTTGAAGTAAAGGTTATAATTTGTTTTACTCTTGGTAAAGCCCAAGCTCGTCATAAAACTGTCAATCATTCCATACCAAGCTTTAAGAGCTTACTTCAATCCATACAGATCCTTCTTCAACTTGCACACATAAGTCTTCCTATCTTCAACTTCAAATCCTTAAGGTTGTTCTATATACACTTCTTCTTCAATGACACCATTCAAGAAGGCATTTTTCACATGCATTTGGTGTAACTTCCACTTCATCTTAGCTGCAAGGGATATGATGGTTCTAATCAAAGTGTATCTAGCTACATAAGCAAATGCCTCTTCATCGTCAATGCCTTCCTTTTGAGAAAATCCATGAGCAACAAACCTTGCTATATACTTCTCAATACTTCGATC
Source organism: Picea engelmannii (assembly GCA_009831015.1). Taxonomy (NCBI): domain Eukaryota; kingdom Viridiplantae; phylum Streptophyta; class Pinopsida; order Pinales; family Pinaceae; genus Picea; species Picea engelmannii. The sequence continues at coordinate 4,097 of ML836400.1, read as the reverse complement.
AACAACATGTTTTATTTTGAAAATCCATTTGGAAGATACCACATCCTTGCTCTTCGGTCTGGGAACTATTTCCCATACATCATTCTTTCTGATGGATTGGTATTTTTCTGTCATGGCATCTTCCCATTCTTTCTTCTGAATGGATTCTTCAAAGCATGTAGGCTCCTTCTATAGGAGGTCACACATCAAATCCATATAAATGGAGAATGGATTAGGTTTCTTCACTTGTCTCATTGTTCCTTCATGGACACCATACTTCTCTCCATATTGAATAAGATCCCTTGCCCATGCTAGATTTCTCTTTTGGGAGATCGTCATCTGGGGAGGTTCTTGAGATTCTACTATGTCATGATCTTCTAGAATCTCATCATCAGGGGAAGCTATGACTTCCCTCACTAGTTCTGCAACTCTGGGAGCTATAGGTTCCTCTTCATATACTTCTTCAAGATGTGTTGGCATCCACCCATAATTTTTTATTCTTATCACAATCAAAGTTCCCACAAAGAGATTATATATTTTTGTAGCTGCCATCACCTTCCATTTGTAAATGTTTATATTTCTGAGTTTCAAAGAGATGATTGGGTTAAGCTTATCTTATTGATTTTTTTTGTTTTCATTTTCATTTGTTTTGTTTTAAATTCATGACTGTATGCATGAATTTAAATATAAAAATTGGTCTTGGTTTCATATCTTTTACCTTAGAAATATTGTTTTAAAAGGCACCCATATATGCTTAAAACTCAAATCTTTTGAAATTATTGATTAATCCGCTATCAAAATATTTGTGTATTATGGGTATCGTGAATTCATTGGTTCTATAGTTGATTAATTTGTGAAATGTTTGAATGCACTGAAACACTGGTTTAACATTTGATATAGTTCTCATGAGCTCAACAGTCATATCAGCATTCATGTCATTTTGTACAAGCATGTTGTACCTATGTTTTCAATTCACTTTGCTGGCCTGAGTATTAATGAGATCATTCATTATGTGAATTGGGGTTTTTTATTGTGGAGGGTTTGGCATTCATCGTAGGTAATGGCTCGTAGTTTTACGAGCCCTCTGTTTTTTCATTTTCCCCAACTCTTCTTTTTGAGTTATGATAGTCCCCAAAATTTTCATTTTTTGTGCCATTACATTCCGCTTAGACCTCTCTCTGCTGCTAGCCCATTGGAAACCTAAACCTATCCCTTGTGATATCTGTTGTATCCTTTTCACAGTGGTAATGGCACTCGTGGTTCGTATTGAGCCGAATGGATGTCAATCTCTTCTGTCCCATGATGACACCATAGATGAATTGAAGGCTCATGGGTGGGATGTGTTACTCAAGAATTTCGAAGGCTACAATCTCCAGGTTGCATAGGCCTTTACACACACTTTTGATGGTTTTAGGGCCAAGGTTAGGGATGCACAGTTGAAAATAGTAGAGGATTTCATAAGCAGGGAGACCGAAATCCCATTAAAATTTGAAAGGTGGTTTAAGAAAACTAAAATAGAGGATGTCCCATGGAGTTTATTCATGGCTTCCCGCAAAACCACTTGATGTACATAAGGTATTCCCATTGTTTTTCTAAGACCTAGATGGCACAGTCTCATTTTAATTTTGAAACAGTTTGTCACATGTGAAGGCCGGTATGGGTTGTTTTTTATGTACCACATTCGATTGCTTATGTTATTCATAGGGTTTGTTTTGAACATGCCATTTTACCTGTTAATGAGCCTTTACAAAATGTCTAAGCGCTATAAGAGACAGAGCACGAATTCTCTGTCGAGTCTGTTTCATCACAGGCTCGTTAAGATCTTGTTGGTTTCCCACCTATCGTAAATTGGTGATAATTAGGAGGGTTTCCTGAGCCAAAATGGATTCACCCAGGTCGACGATACAATCAACTCTCATTTAATTGTAAACCCCAATTTGGATAGACCAGTGACCGAAATCTAGGTCTTCAATTCACTTGATGGTTCTGAATTCAATGAACCAAATTCTATTGTTGATGAAACCCCCGTGGATAAGGAATTACCATGTAGGTTTTCACCTAGAAGATCTTTGTAACATGTAATTACTAAATTGAAAGAGAAATATAACCCTGTGCCTATGAACAAATGTAATTTGAGAAATAATGATAAACCTGTTGTGAAGAATTTTCATAAGGGAAAGAAACAACAGAGCTCAGATTTAAATTTTAGGAATAAGAAGGTTGGTCGTTTGATTTATAGAAAATTAAGAAATCAAAAAAGTGATCATATGAGATCAATCATTACGATTGAGGTCGATGATCAATGTTCAGACTGAGAGATAAACGATTTCTTGGCTCATGAGGACCCAAAAAATCAATGTCCCAGGAAAGAGGTTGTTACCCCGATTGAATAGTATGACTTCATGACTAAGCTACCCCTATGTCTCAAGGGAACAGAAGGTTTTGAAGGTATTAGTCATGAACTAGAACAAGCCACAGGTAAAAATGAAGTACCCATTTTCAACTGTATTCCACGTCGCTCTGCCATTACCCAAGTGCACTGTGACAACTGCCTAGACTGGATAGAGAATTATTATAGAGATATTCCGCTCTTACAGGCTCAAGTAAAATGCTTGGCTACTCAGAATGCTTTATTGGAATGAGAGAACCTTGAATTGAAGGTACACACAGATAGGAAAAACAAAAGATTCAAGAAGTCCGGGAATATTATAATAAAGAATACAACCAGTTTCAAAGCCATCATAAATTTGAAACTGTCGGATCCTTCTTTTTCTAATTTCTAATGGTAAAACAATTTTGTTTGATTTTATTCCATTCAGTTATGAAAAAATCAAAATAGGGAGATTTGATTTGATTTCTTTTTCTAATAATAATACTAGCTACAAAATCTATGATTCTGTAGCCAGTCTCTTTTGAATAGTAATTAGTGTTGTTTTTCTGAATATCAAATATATTTTTCTATCTATAGGAAATTGATGGTTATGATGTTGATTGCATGGAGCAAACACCTTGGTTCATATTCTCAAATTATTCATTAGTTTATTCATTTTTTGTTTATAAAACTTTGGTTTATTTTTTACAAACCAACTCATGCATGAGTGGTTTCTAGTTGCACTATTTTTGTAATATTATCTATTTGTTTTGTGGATTCAAATCTATCTTGTATGATAAGAGAATTTGAATCCTGAAATAGTTTAAATACTGATCACTCTTAGTAGTGAGGACATATTTGTTTTGGACACATTATGGACATATGACTTTCAAGACTGATATGGAGAAGTTGTTCACTCTTTGGCTTTAGACTAGCGTGGTGCTTACCCATTATTTTTTGCCTTTATTTTATGAAATGTTAATACGTTTATACAAATTTAGTCTTATCATCGTATGATCTTTCATATTATTCAACACTTTAATTATGTTTGTAATTTATTGTTTTATATTACATCTATGATCAATATTTCATTTAAATATCATGGATTTATGCTGGATATTGGATTATGTATTACATGAATGTTTTGTATTAAGTTTCTTTTATTATAAGTGTTCATCATTATAAGATCACCAGATCTGTATATTTATCATTTCATTGTTATATTCTTGTTCCAAATCACCTTTGAGTTTGTTCTGGGAGTGTTAGCACCATTCTATTACAGGTTTTCCTCATAGGAAGGACAACTTGGAGCTTGAATTGCACAAGGACATAAAATCATTTTAATTGATTAATTACAGGTCAGTTTACTTGCATTTTCTTTAGTTAGATTATTTATCAATGAAATAGGGACAGTTTGGATTAGCTTTGACTATTTATCTATTCTTATTTCAATTGTGTTTCATTAGTTTTTTGTTTTTTTGTTTAGTTTTTTAGATTTTAAATATCAAACAAAAAACATAAAATGTATGTTCTTTCTTTATCTACTTCATAAACATTTTCAAAAAACATATATTTCGCAAGATATGTAGTAAATCTTGCAGTTTTGTATGTACATTGTTTATAATCATACGCGCATATTTATCTTTCTATTTGTGACATTTGTATATATTAAATCTACACCCTTAATATTATAGCTTTTAGATTAGTTTCCTTTCTTTTGTTATTTTTAGGAATTTAGTTGGCCAAC
>ML836399.1:58640-71000 GCA_009831015.1 Picea engelmannii | reverse complement strand
CTCCGCGCCTATGGGTAGTCTCCATGTCCTCGAGCCTCACCCTGAGATCTCGAATCTGTCGTTCCATCTCAGCATTACCTGCTGGATTTCCCGCATGCCTGCCCCTTCTTCGGGCGTCCCTGTCCTCCCGATCAGGTGATTGCTTCTCTCTCCTCGGCGGCATTTTATATCTCCTCTTTGATACCTGAACAAAACGAATTTCAACTCCCGCTCTGATACCACTCTGACGGCAACCGCACTCTCAGCAGTCGGTCGCTCCTCCAGGACCTTCTCACTCCATGGCCCGAAGAGTCGATGCTCTTCCAACTCCAAACCGGGAGTTCTATCACCCACAGTCTTCTCGGGAATCTTCCCTTTCGGAACTCGGGAAGTCGGGTCTCCCGGACTCGCGAACCTTGTGCGCACTTCCCGTGCAACAAGAAACCTCTGAATCCCGATCCGCGATGTCAACGGTCAACACTCTTGCTCTCGGGGATTTTCCTATCGGGAAATCGGCGAGTGTGAGGCAGGGGGATACTTACCTTTCGAATCCCCGAACACCGATCTGTCGATACGCCTCCACGCATCCCCCACTGTCGTCCGGGTCCCACACTGCCACGTCACGTCGGGACTCCGCGACTCGCGGATCCACGGCTCTAAAACTCCTGCTTTTGGAAACCTCGAATGCTGAAGTCCGATACTCCGGATTCGTGCCACCTATCCACGCCCGGATCAATGGCCTTGATCAAATCGGGAAATCGCCCTTCGCGATTTCAATGTGCATGGGATTCTTGCCCTCGCCAATCCCGATTTTCCGATATGCGATGGAGATGGTTTCCCTGTGCACCTGCGGATTAAACCTCTCGCAGCTTCTTCCGGATCCGACGATCCACGGAATCTCGTGAAACTGCCCGGCGATTTCAAGTCGTCGATTCTCTTCCTCTAAGAAGAGTCCTCTGCTCCGCCACCTTTTTCTGTGCGACCTCTGCTGAATCAGATTTTCAATGAACCCAAAGGGGCTATCCCTTCTGAGCTCCGTCCTCTGAATACCTTCAGTGGACTTTCATGCACTCTGCCCACCCGTCAACCTTCAACCATTCTCCAAGGGTCGAAGTCCTCCTGGGCTCTATGCGCTTCACGCTTCCGACAGGGTCTTAACCCTCCCCTTCTCAGCTTGCGACTCAGACTTGACCTCGACCTGCACTCACCTGCACGGCTCGAATACTCAATCCGACCCTGGGAAAAGAGAAACCAAGAGTTCTACTACTTAGCCGCCTCGACGCGCTCTATGCGGAGGTATTCGACTGCACTCGATGCAGGAATCTCACGGCTCAAGCAGAGAAACAATTGAAACTCATTCTCTCAGGTTCCTAACCCGATAAGCTATCACATATGCATCATATAAAAGATACGCATAAAATGAAGCAAGTAAACAAAAACATAACATCAATAACACAAAAGTGTCAAACACATCCATGGTAATTGAATCAGGCTCTTCCTATTAATTCAACAACTGTACATGGAGTTTCTTCACATGCTCTTTCTTGGCTCTGCTCTTTCTTGCTCCTGTCTGAATGAATGAGAATCTGAATTTTTTTTTCCTTTTTTACAATGATACACGGGAGGGTGTCTATACTCCGTTTTCCCTCTCTAAAGCTAAACTGTCTAATCTACATCTAATTCCTATCTAACAGCATTAATTCACATAAATGCCTTCCTATCTACTAATACAATACAACCGCGCTTGGCCTTGAATGCCTCATCCAAACGACGGCGCAACAATCTCCAAAGCATTTCAAAATGTGTGTGCTGGCACTGTCCAGCTATAGGACCTTTCTCCGTGTGCGCTGGCTCGCTTGATGACGTGTAGATGCTCCTGCATCATTGAAGGAGGACACGAGAAAATGGTGTGAATACCATAAAATCCCTTAGCACAACACCAAAGAATGTCACTCCAAGTATTCACTGGTGGCCGAGATGAAAGATTCCCAATCGTAGGGAGATTTTGACTCCAAATCAAATCCCAAAGGAGGGAAGCAAATTATGAATGCCGAACCCAATGCCACTGTCACTACCACCAAATTCTAGCCAAGTGAACCAGAAGAACCAGAGGAATGGGAACGCATATTTCACTCACAGATGTGGGTAAAGGGGGATCCTCTTCATTTCATTGTCAACAGAGACAATCATAATAACATGATCTTAGCATACATCATCAAGTGGTTGGACCTACCAATGACACGGCATGCGCAACCCTACACCAACAACTAGCTTCGATAAGGAAGAGATCTTTGCGTCAACCAACAATGTTGTTTTCCCTACGACATCAAGCCCTTTAAAGACAAGATATTGTGTGATATTTATCCCCTTGAAGTTTGTGATGTTCTTTTAGGAAAACCATATCTTTGGAAGCAACATGTTGTGTATGAGTCTACACCCTGCAGTGTAATTATTACTTTAAGTAGACAATTGTACAGGATAATAGAGGTAGCACCACCTACCGCTATTTCTTTAATCTCTTCTAAGAAATGCAGTAATGTCATTTCACATACTGGGAAGTACATCTTCTTTGTGATCCATGCTCACAGTAAGTAGAAGGTCACCACCACATCCATGGCCTCTCCAAAGAGCCTCTCTTTGCAACAAAATCAAGTGGACGTGATCATGGAAGAGTACAAAGACATCTTCTCCTCACCCATCGGGGTACCGATGCACTTCCAAGTCAAGCATCCAATTGATCTAAACCTAGGTGTACATCTTCCTAATGGACCAGTCTATCTTCGCTCACTGATGGAAAATGAAAAAATCAAGCGTCAGATCCAAGAGTTGCTTCAAAACGAGAAAATCATACCTAAATCCTCCTCTTGTGGAAGCCTGATTGTACTAGCGCAAAAGAAAGATGAGACCTAGAATCTATGCATTGATTACATAAAATTAAACAAAATCACAGTCAGGAACCGGTACTAAATTCCCCAAATTGATGACCTTATTGACCAACTCAAGGGGGGAAATTTCTTCAATAAGATTGACCTAAAGTCTGGCTACCATTAGGTTTCCATCGAACCAACAGATATATGGAAGACAACTTTCAAATCTAAAGAAGGTCTCTTTGAATGGTTGGTCATGCCCTTTGACTTAACAAATGCACCATCCACTTTCATGAGGTTGATGGATGATGTATTGAGACCCTTCACCAAATATTTCATGGGGGTATATTTGGATGACATCCTCATCTTCAACAGAACTTGGGAGCAGAACATGCAACATATTGAACAGGTTTTGAGCCCTCTGCAGTAGCACAAGCTATATGCCAACTTGGAAAAATGCTCCTTTGGCATGAACAAGGTCCAATACTTGGGCTACATTGTTGATGAGAATGGGTTACATGTGGATCTAGCTAAGATCCAAGTCATTCGTGACTTTCCATCACCAACCACACTAACTGAGCTTCAAAGCTTCTTAGGACTTGCCAACTTCTACTGACAGTTCATGTTGGGATTCTCCAATATTGCATGGGCCCTCATCCAAGTGACCAAGGGTGTTGGCAAGATAAATTTTGTGTGGGGGAAGGCACAACAATGTGCATTTGATGATCTAGAGCACAGTTTGTGCTCAACTATAATACTCTTCTTACTTTATCTGTAACAAGTTTTCAATATTGAGACTGATGCATCCAACTATGTTTTAGGCGCAATTCTCACTCAACACGGTCATTCGGTAGCATACCATAGTAAGACACTCTCAGATACTGTCCAGAAATACCCCACCTATGACAAGGAAATGTATTCCATTGTATAACCTTGTTTTCAATGGAAAATTACATTCTATTAAAGGAGACAATCATCCATAATGATCACAAGCCTTTGTAGTTCATACAGACATAGGGGAAGTTGCAGAATGTTTTCCATCAAAAGTAGTCCACCTAACTGCAACATTTCTATCTCAACATCAAGTATAATATAGGGAGCACAAATCGTGTCACTGAATTCCTCAGTTGACCTCTCATGCTTGCACTCACCACCATGCTCCATTCCTTTGGGCATGAGGCATATGAGTGGCCCCAACTTTATCAGCAAGATCTAGACTTTTCCACCACGCATTTGCTCTTGGGTACAGGTGCTAATGTCACCAATTTTCACATTCAGGACAAACTGTTATGCCATCTGGGCAATATCTGTGTTCTTGCAGAAAAGTGTTCAACACTGATTTGGGAGGCTCATTATAGTCATATGGAAAAACATTTTTTCGTGGAGAAAATTGTGGCCGTTCTACATAAATATTTTATTGGCCAAAACTTTGACAGGACTTAGGCAAGTATATCAGGTCTTTCAATGTGTATGTCATTTCCCAGCCATCCATCAAGAATAAAGGATTATACACCCCTCTTTCTACTCCCAAGAGGCCTTGGGAATCCATATTGATGGATTACATGTCTGGCCTTCCATCGACCAAGAAAGGAAATGCCTACGAATTTTTGGTGCTTGAGCGGTTTTTAAAGATGGCCATTCTCACAGCTTGCAAGAAGAGAAACACAATGATAGATAATACCAAGCTCTTCTTCAAATGAGTGTGTTTCCATTTTGGGATACCATATACCATCATCTATGATAAATACAATAGGTTCCTCAACACATTTTGGTCAAGTCTCTAGTCACTCTTGGACACCAAGCTCACTAAACCCACAACACTCCACCCTCAAACCGATGGCCAAACATAGGTTGTCAATTGGATGATTGTGCACATCCTGCACATGTATAACTCTAAGTATCTACATATATGGGATGAGAGTCTTCCCTACGTTCAACATAACTGCAACCAAGCTCTCCAAAGCTCCATCGATCGTAGCCCATTTAAGGTGGGGATGGGATTCCAACTCTTGGGTCCCATTGATGTTGCACTACCTCTTGTAACAACACAAAAATATTCTTCCCATGTTCAGTCTAAGGTTAACAAAGCCACCATATTCATTGAGCGGATTCAGCACATTTGCTAATAGGTCCATGAGATTTTGTAGAAAGCCAATGTTAAGTAGAAGCAGTGCCATGATTAACATCGGGTATCACACAAGTTTCAGGTGGGTGACAAGGCCTAGTTACATTTGCAGAAATAATTCCTTACAGGGCCCCATCAGAAGATATGTCCAATTCTCTATGGGCTTTACACTATCACCAAGGTTATCGGTGACAAATATTTTGAGATAAACACTCTCCCCTTCCTTGGCTTGCACCCATTCTTCAATGTGGACCTCCTCCAACCATATTTTACACCATTATTGGACACCTCGGAGATTGTAGAAAAGTTGACACCAATAGAGCTCAACCTTGACTACATGGAACAAACATCCATTGATCACATAGTGGACACACATGTCAAGGGAAATCGCCAATAGAGGAGCCACCTTTATTGGGTTGTCAAGGAAGGGAAGCTCCAGTACCAAGGAAAGTGGCTCACTCAGATCCAAATTCAACATAAATTTCCTCACCTGATGGGAGAACTCAAGGAAATGGAGACCATTTATTCCTAAGCAGGGATGACTGATCCAGGTGAATATTGGTGGCCACCCACCTATTCCAACTAGATCCTTTTGACAGTTTTTAGTTCAACACGTTCTTCTGTAATTATTTGTAATTGTGGTTTCTACAATTCAAGGGATGTCTGAAGCCCTACATAGGTTCCAGGTGGAGATTGGTGGCCTCCTACCTAATCCAACTGGCTTATTTTGGAATTTTTTTGTCAATACATCTTTTTGTACGTCCAGGGTAGTTTTGGGGCCCTAAACAATGTTTTTTTTTCTTTCCACAGTTAAATTGTAGACGGAATCAGATTTTGATGGAATAATGTGTATTTCTCGAAAACACCTTTCCAATGGCTTATAATGACCTAAAATGGAGGTCGTATGCAAAAGTTACGACCCCGAGAAGTTTAGGTGCCAACATACCCATCGAGACCCACATAACTTTTGGCATTTCATCTCCTAGGGTTAGGTTTTTAGATGTCTAAGGTTAGGTTTTTGGATGTCTAGGGTTTTGGAATTAATGAGTAATGTTAAAAAATCCTCTGGAGCCTCATTGTAATGATTCTTCTCAGACGGATGTGCGTAGCATCCACATATCTTCTCAAAGATAGCTACCACCATTAGAGCAAATTGTTTTCAGTTCTGTAGTTTTGCAATTTCAACCTATTTTATGTATTCAATAGAAGTTATTGTTCATTGGATATATGTTGTTATTATCCATACCTCTATGTTATTGTATTCAATTTGTTATTCATTTCGGTCCGCTCATAAATATGGATGACTAATACCATGTAGAATGTGGTAGTACCTACACAAGATATCTTGCTAGCAGAAGAATGAACACAACTTGCAAAAGTGATAAGACGAGAAAAAATTTGGAGAGAAAATAATAGAATCGTATTAACCCAATTAATGAATTATAATTTACACATGATATACTATGCATATCTCAACTAATGTGCATTGGAAGAGAAGCCAATGTGACATATTGGTGGTCTAGAGATATATGGACACACATAGACAATTACTAGAGTTAAATTCCACCTAGTCCTAGTTAAATAGTCATGTAGTCTTCAATTGACCGAGCCACACGTGTGGAAGTGAGAGAAACACATGCAATTGCAGGTGATAAAACTAAGGTTTCCATGCATGGGTGACTTGCACTAGTCTAACTATGTGTAACTAACTATAAACTGAAGAGAATATTGTCCTAGAATGGAAGTTCCTAAAAAATAGGAGACCCTGAATAATGACTAATAAACATAGGAAAATAAGGAAAAATATCCTAGGTGTGTCTAATATCTCCAACAACCAATATAGACATAACTACAAATACTGACAACATACAATAACCACAAATAAAAGAACAAAAAAATAAAAAATAGTTATTAGTTCTATCCTGTAGGGATTGGAGACAGGGGAGTTTGCATGTCAAGAACAACCTTGTTGATGTCCTGTCTTGGAGGCACAAAAACCTGCATGTCAAGAACAACCTTGCTAATTCCCTTTTGCATTTTCATCTACAATGACTAGATTCAAGGACGTACCTTTAGAGTCAATCTATAATGACTAGATTAAACAAGGTACCTTTATACCTTCGAGAGAAATCCTTGTGATAAACTTTCTCATCCGCCACCTCAATTTTGATGCCAAAGACAATTCTGCAATCCACCTCAAACTTGGCCTCAAATAACATGAACTTGTTCGATAGTTCTTTGTGTTGAGCTCCATGCTCCTGAAGCCCTTTGGAATTGAGGGTCTTAGGATCTAGTAGTGGTCAGTTGATTTTAATAACTTGGTGTCTTTTCTCTATCAGAACCCGAAGCTAAACAATTATCCCTTAATGTCCTCCTTATTTTTCTCATTTTACACCCATTTCCACTTCTTTAGAACAATTTCTTCCGATGTGTCAATCTGCACCTTCAGCTCAAGTGAGAACATCGTGTGGAAGGATTTTTCATCTCCCTTGGCCACACTTTTAGATATGGGCATAGGAGGTGTTGAAGCCACACCATAAGTAGTCTGAGTAACGCTTTTATGCCTCCTCCTTCGACCCCTTGAGATGGATTTAGGAAATTCCACGTCAGAGTAATTTGCCATATTGATAAAGGATCTGGGACCAGGTGTCTGGGGTCCCAAAGTACTCCAAACAAGGAGAATAGACAACCACTACAGAGTATCACTAATGTTAGAAACTAGACATTGAAAGGGTTAAAGTTTTGACCTTGGTGTGTAGGGAACAACTACCAACATAGACACTGAGAGAACCAAGAGACCAACCAAACCATGAAGTTAGGATGAACACGACTACTGAAATTTCCTCCGTGAATTTTTAGAGCCTCCTAACCTGTCATGTTCTAGTTACACATTGCAGTTATGTTAAGGGAAACTGCCTTAGATGACAAACACCAAAGACATAATAGAAGCACCCATGGAGAATAGACAACCACTAGAGACTATCACTAATTGTAGGAACTAGACATTGAAAGGATTCACATTTTGACCTTGGTGGATAGGGACCAACTACCAACATAAACACTAAGAGAACCAGGAGACCAACCAAAACATGAAGTTAGGATGAACACGAATCCTGAAATTTCCTCCGTGAATTTTTCGAGCCCCATAATCTGTTATATTCTAGTTACCCAGTGTGATTATGTTAAGGGAAACTACTGATTCAGGTGGATATCGGTGGCCACCCATCTTTTCCAACTAGCTCAAAACAGTTTTCTGGCAATTTTGGTAATTTACTATTTTTAGCAGTTTTTAACTTTCGAGGCCATTTTGAGGGCCTAAATGAAGGTTTTTTTTGGGATCAGACTTCTTAATGATAGCTGAAGTCTCTAACTGATCCCCCTAAATGAATCTCCTCAACAATACATTTCCAATGAGCTATCGTACGCCCCAAATAGAGATTGTATGCCAAAGTTATGCCCCCGAGAAGTTGATACACCAAACTACCCAAAATGGGGTCCACAAAATTGTTGGCTTTTCATTTTTCGGGGTTAGGGTTTTGGATTTTTTTTATGATAAAAAGGCCTTTGGAGCCTCATTGTAAAATCATCTTCTCACAGATGCTAGTAGCCATCACATCTCTTCTCAGAGATAAGTTGCCACCATTCTAGCGAGTCTTTCACTCTGTATTTTTACAGTCTTTGTACATTCTCCCTCATTAATAGAAAATTGTGTATTACTATATCTCTGTGTTTATGGTTGCATCTCTGATACATTTCTGTTATATTATTGGATATCCAAGATATCTCTGTACATCTCTTTATTATATCTCCACTCTCATTTCATGCCGAAAATAATCTAGATCAACTACCTTAGATGACAAACACCAAAGAAACAATAGTACCACCGATGGATAAAATTTCTATCCCTCAGAGTCGATAGAGCCACATACAACTTCCAATACAAAATCCACTGGAATTCGTCACACCAACTAGAGAACCAAACCCTAGGACCCTACTAAAATTGGGCAACGTGAAAGGCCCCCATGATCAGGCAGACTGGTTCCTCCATCGTTGCTAAAGCTTGAACTCCCTCCTACCATTATCCCCTTCTTTCCCATTACTCCAATATCAATAATGGAGCTAGTTCACATTCGATGAGCCATGACCATATTCCAAGACCTATCGTCCTCGTTTCATCGGTCTCATTTCCTTTGCACCAGGTGCGATGATATATAACCGTCTTTCCATATAACCCTTGTCAAATCACTCATCTCTAAGGAGAGCCACTTTTCCCTCATGTGTCACCACATTTAGGTTTATAAAATATATTTTTACAAATTGAAGAACAAAATATAAATTTAATTTTATAAATTAAGATTTTTATTTTTTTTATTAATAAAGTTTATCAAATAAGGAAATATTTTTTTTTTGTTTGTTAATTTGTACGAGACCCGTTGGCTACGTGATTAACCTATGGCTTGAGAAACCACGACTCAGGGGCATCTAAGCCGTCAAAATCACCCGAGGATCGCACCCGGCCTGAGCCACACCAACCCTTAACATGGTTGGATTTTTTGTCCCCGCAGGTTTAGAACCGGTGACTTTAACATCACAAAGTGACTTAACAACACACTCTGTCACTGACTGTTCTACATCTCGGGGACTAATAAGGAAATATTTTATCAAGCATAATAGCTTGTAATTAATGAAAAATAAAAAAATATAAATTTATTTCTATAAATTAAGATTTTTTTATTTTTTTATTAATAAATTTAATCAAATGAAGAAATATTTTATCAATAATATTAGCTTGTGATTAACGAACACTAAAAATGTTAATCTTAATATTAAATGTTATAAATTAAATTTTTAGATTTATCAATAAATTTTAAAAAAAAAAATTATGTTATTGAATATAATATTAAATGTTATATAGTTTAAAAAGATTGGATTTAATTGTAAAAAGCTAAGAGTTTTTCACACTTAAAAACATTTTGAGATTAAAAATAAAATAAAATTAAGAATATAAATAAAATTGTTAAAATTATTTTTTATTAATATTTATTTGATTGATAATACTTTTACGATTAAAGTTATTAGTCCTTGCCGAAGGCCCAGGGACTATAGCGATGAGTTTATCGTTGAACTCATATTAGTTTAGGGTTGACTTTTTAATTTTTCAAAAAGTGTAATGTTTAACTTAGCACATTTGTATTTATTTATTTTAAAAATTATACATATATATATTTGTTAACATTTTATTGGCTTGTAGATTTAAAGTGTTATTGCAGCCTTTGCTTCTTCCAATGCATATTTGGAATGTTTTAATTACTTTATAAAGCTTTTAATTAAAGTTTAGAGCTTTACTTAATGTTTAGACCTACGTAAACTTCATTTTAATCACTTGAAATTATGGTTACGTATTTTTGATTATCATTCACACCTTTATTTACGATTGTCATTCAGTCATTTCAGTACTATGCTTTGAACCCAATGCTTACTGCCACTACTACACTTTCAACCCAGTGCTATACAGTTCGTACCCAAGATCACCTACCCTACACGGATGGAATGGTTGTAAACATAATATCTAGATATCTGTGGGATTTGGCTCGCTATGTGTTTCGAGTTAGAATTGGTTGGGTTGTTGGCCTCGAAAAGTAAACTAAGCTGGGGAGTAGTAACTATTGTACTTATTTATTGTTTTTCATTTTCATGCCCCATCCACTGGGAATAAACAAGGAACTCTATATATACATGCATTATATGGCGATAATTTATGTGGCAGTTCGTACCCAAGATCGGATCATAGTTTGTACATGGTTCCATATTTTTCATTTAATGAATTACAATGACACGGAAATAACCATTGATTTAACAAGCGACTTTAAGGTAATTTAAACAATGAGCCTATTCTAATTTTATTCTTGTAAATTGCATTGCCTGTTTACATAGATGAAAAGAGAGCCTATATAATTTTATTCTGTTCTGGCTGTGCAAAAAGTGGTAGACGAAACTTAAGTAAGAGGTCGAGGATTCAGTGTGAGTCGAGCTGCTTCTTCTTTATTATTATCTTTGTTTCTGCAAACTATAGGCTGTGCTTTGACTGTACTGAAGTTTTCAGATCTTTAATGTGAAAGTTTATATTTATTGACAATTTTGTTTTTACAGTCCTTAGATTTTCCATTTATCTAAATTTTTTTGGTTTGAATTTTCGCTTAGGAACTATAAACCACACTGGAATGCACTCTCTTACGTGAAGGTTTCAATTTGGATTAAAATCCTAATAATTATTTCATTTTTTCAAATGTCCACATTGCTGCTGAAGGTCCATATATCACAAGCATAGGATGCATTACCTGCGTAACTTTTACTCTCCGCTTTAAACAGCTTTATTTTTGCCTATTTATCCAAGATTGTGTTTATTTCTATTAACTTTTACTCTCCACTTTAAACGGCTTTGTTTTTGCCTATTTATCCAAGATTGTGTTTATTTCTATTCTCGATTTTATACGGTTTTATATTTGCTTTTTCTTCAAATTTGTTTTTTTTTTATTCTCACTTTTTGACGGTTTTATATTTGCTGGTTTTTTTTTTCAAAATTGTGTTCAAATTGCTGCAGCATTGCAGATTGCCTATGTATCTAAATAAATTTCATTAAATTCCTCTAGATTGATTAAATTACCTTGAAGTCCCTTATCGGGTACTTTAAAACGCAGATGTTGTGATCAAATTGCTCCAAATTTGCAGATTACCTATATCTCTAACTAAATTTCCTTAAATGCTTCCGGATTGTTTAAATTACCTTAAAGTCGCTTGTCGGGCACTTTAAATAACAGATGCTAGTCAAATACAGCTTGACATGAGGTCGTTCCCTTAGTAAAACCTCGAGCATCAGACAGAGTTGTCATCGATGCAGGTAGATCCTCAATGTTTTGCAAGCTTTCGGGAAAAAAACCTGTTATGTCAAGGTTTCGACGCAATAATTAATGGCAAGTCTATCTGGTGTTTAAGGTTTGTCGTTTCCTACGATAGCACATGTTTCTAATGAATCATCATATGCCATTTTGGACAACCCCATGTTTCCAATAACAAATTTTTAACAGATTCAATTATGACGCCCAACTCGAACTTTCTTAAACTAGATCGAAATGAAGCACAGAACTTAGTTCAATTTACTTAGCTACGCTAATAGAATCGCTTATTAAAAGTTTGTAGTAGATTACTTAACTATAATTTATTTTACTGTAACGAGCTGTGCAATATGGCCCTTTTTAAAGATTAGTCTTACCAGAAAGGCTGTTTAATTGGGTTCTTCAAAGCAAAAATGTATTCATAGTACAGTTTACATGTACTGTATTGCTAGCTGCTTGTATTTGCATAATGATTGAGTACCACTCATAACCACTT
>ML836399.1:0-15316 GCA_009831015.1 Picea engelmannii | reverse complement strand
GAATGGTGGCATATGTGAGATCCATCTGTAATGTTCCTCCAAGTCTTTTAATCCAATACCTAGACAACAACATGCCAAACTTGGGGGGAACATCAGATACCACAATGTCCATGACCACACTCTTCATGGGCAGGTGGAATAAAGAGACCACCGGATCTTTGATGACTCCAAGACATTGCACCCTCCTTGAATCAAAAGAGTACAAGTCATGAAAGGCCTTTGTCACTTCCAGTCCCAGCTCTTCCATGACTACCTTCGGCATAAGGTTATGGGAAGCTCCTGAATCCATGAGGCAATTATGAAACACTTTATCATGTATGTTCATGGAGGTGTAGAAGGGAGGGGATGAGTCATCTCTGTCTTCTACCATGGGACCTAGGATGACAACTGGTTTCTCATCTTGAAGGTTTACTGCGTCAGAGGGAGGCTGGGGGGACTCGGATTGTAGCAGCTTGGAGAGGGATCTTTTGAAGTCTTCATTTTTAACTAGCTCTGAGAGGGGAACGAGAATCTTGATCTTTTGAATTTCATGCTCAAAATTAAAAGAGGAAATAGGCTTAGGATCTTCCCTTACCTCTAAGATACGTTCTTTGGCTACTGGTGAAGCACCCTGAGCTTTCTTTTCTTTAGTAATGGTTGCTGTAGATTTAGTAGGCCTTTCTGCTACGAGGGGCTGGTCTTGGCTATCGAAGTCTCCTTCCTTCTTTCTTGACCTGAGATTGTATTTGTTAGAGGTGTGACCGGTCCTTTCTTCTTTACCTAACTCATGGATTTGACCACTCAACAAGGATTCTTCATATGTAGACTGAGTCAAATGGGGAAGAGGAGGAGCTTCTTCGACACAATGAATTTCAGGGTCGAACTCTACTATCTCCTCCCCTCCCTCATGAGTAACCAGGTTATTTTGGAGAGGGGTTTCAATCCTTTGATCTTCTCTGTCTTTTTCCCTTTGTTCTTTTGGGAAGGCCCGTGGTCCATTGTTATTAGGTCTCCTGAAACCTCTACCATCAACATTCTGGGGATTTCTGTACATGGGCTTCCCTTCTAACTCCCACCTTTCCATCCTGGTAGAAAGTGATTTTAGTACTCTAGCTGTCTCATCTATCTGAAGGGGCAGGGGAGAGGAACTGGATGAGGAAGCTTCAGGCCTCTGCCTGGATATGTTTCTACCAGTAGTGTTCCTGAGTCAATCAACAACCAATATGTTAGATTCTACCTCCACGGCTGCATCCTGCATATGGGCTAGAGTAGTGGCTCTTCTTTCCCTCAACAAGAGGCAGAAATCGAGATCAAAGGTGCTAGGATAAGTGATATTTGCAGAGGCTTTGGAGGGTTTTATCTCAGCAAGTATTTTGTTGTAGATTTTATTAAATCTCTTGGAGAAGTCGGAGACAGACTCTCCTTCTTTTCTCTTCAACGACCCAAACTCTGCCATGTAATACATGAAATCCTTTTTATCTCCCCAGTGTCTCAAAAAGGCACTATCCAAAGCTTCAATCCCATTAATAGATCCAAGAGGCAGGGCCTTGAACCATTTTTTAGCCTCACCTTGAAGGCTATGGACAAAAATCCTCATCCATACGTCTGCGTGCATGATAACATTATCATTTGTAAAACTGTAAAAGGCTTCTAGGTGCTCTTCTGCAGTTATATCCCCCTCGCCTGTAAACTTAGGCAGCTGTTTGAGGTAACCATCTGCTGGGAGGGCATTGAGAGGCTGCGGTAGCATGAGGGGAGCATACCTAGCAGCTATAGTGGCCTCCATTCTGGTCATAGGGGGATTTGCTCCTGCCATAGGGATATTGTGTGGAGGAGAACTTGGAGGAGAAGGAGCTTGAAAAGGGGATAATGGGGATGAGATTCTAAGGGGAGGGGGAAACAATAGGGGATTTAGGGAGAAGGCTAGCGAGCTTAAGTTGGCTGATGTTTCCCTTCATGCAGAAGCGACAACATTAACAAGAGGAGGAGTGGTAAAGCCAGGAGTGGGGAAATATTTTGTGGTCCTAGGTCTACGCCAAGGTACAGCTTCAGGAGAAATGGGAGTGACAAGGATTTCTCCCTCTAATCCCAGACCAGGGGGGGAAACCTCAACAGGAACACTCCCAAAATTCAGGAAACGAGAAACTTCAGAAAGCGGTCTGCTAGGAAACTGAGGAGGAGAAAATGGAGTTCTTACAGAAGGAGATAGCGGATTACCTGGTTCAGTGATGATAGCTTCTCCTTCAGAGGCCTATCCTTTTCCAAGGACCACCTCCCGATCAGTTTCAGGTGTAGCTAGAGGTAGCTGTGGATGGGACCGCGTGTGTCTGCTTCTAAAAGCCACAATTGACACGGCATGTTCGCCACAGTGGAGTCGTCACAATGGAGTCGCCAGGTGCACAGTAGCAATCTTCAAAGGCTCTGATACCTGATGCACCTTCAGAATCAGAGGTTCAATGTCGTTCAATACTAGAGAAAATTTTCAACTTCATCCCCGACAATGGCACCAGAAATGTTGGCAACAGAAGTCACTACTGGATTGCAGCAAGATCAGAGCCTGACACCCATTAGTTTATGTCACAATTTGTTTATGAAAGAAGTGATCGAATGGAAGTTAACTCAAAACAATATTGTTCCAACTCTGAAACTAGGTCGAGCATGCATGGGAAAGTGAGGTCTTAGATAAACTTCAAACAATGAGTTGTAACAAGGGTGAGTAGGGGGAAGACCTATATAAGAGGAGTGAAAGGGTATGTTATAAACAATAGGTTTCTAACAGACTTGGGAAGAAAACATCCAAACGCAAGATCCTCTTACATTCAAATGCAGAAAACCAGAAAATACAACAATGCAACGATAAATCCTTTATCATAACACAATTGCAACAATTCATGTGAATCAGTCAATCATGAACTCCCTTAGTATGAGATGAAAGCTTAGGTGGAGTAGGAAGACTGTTTTTCATAAAACAAGAAATCTCACATACAGATGCACAACTAGAGAACTAGAATGGTTGTTAAAACTTTACAGTCGAGAGCTTCGCTCTACCATTGATACCTACCAAAATGGCGAAAACGCCTACATATAATTCAAACAACAACAACAACAAAAACGAGATACTGCATTAAAAGTGTTGCGTCTGCATGGCTTCTGACAATCTGCACCTGCAATCTCTGAATGATCGTGCACATATGGCAGACGCAATCAAACTCCTGACAGTCCTGTGGGTGAATCGACGTGCTTTTAATTCATCGCCGGACTTTCCCTTTATGGCGGAGATGATGTCTAACCACCACCAACTACCTTAATAACTGCTTCCTTGGGATTTGAGAATGGCCCGGCCAACTCAGCACCTTTGGGTCGTGGAGGGCCCCTCGCGCTGCCACCTGGATTAGCTGAAAGGCTTGATGAATAGTCACGGGGGCCAGTGCGAAGGCTGGGGCGCATGATGGGGTGGTGGATGGGTAGAGGAATCATGACTGAAGGAAGAGGAGAGGTGAGTTGGGAGATGAGGGGGAGAACACCTGGCAGGAGATGACAGGCGAAAACGAAAAAAAGGAAAAAAGGGGAGACACATGGCCGCTAGTGGTAGGATGATGGATTGAGGAGGGGCCATGTTATGAGGTGAAGTGGAAGATAGGTTGCAGGAGAGAGGCAGCCCAAGAGGTGACATGACGGGGGGGGGGGGGAGGACCCACGTTAATTAAAGGCAGAAAGGAAAGGGAGGTCCAGAATGCCTGTGCACCGTTGATCTAGGTGCTTTGATCGTAGCCGTTGGAGAGGTGTGCCCTCGATTTTGGACCCCGCCCCCCTCCACTTAAAGGTAGAAAGGCGAGGGGGCTCCAGAATCTGATGTGCGTCATTGATTCGGGTGCACAAATCATATCCGTCGGAGAGGTGCACCCTCGATTCTGGACCCCCCCCCGCTTAAAGGTAGAAAGGCGGGGGGGGGCTTCGAAATTCGATGTGTGTCGTTGATCCGGGCACGCAGATCCCTGCCGTCCAAATTTTCTTGCCACTTAACCACAGGCGCATTTTGCATCCCAAACTTAGGGTAAATGGGTTTTTACCCGTTCCTTCGCATTTTATCCCCCCTTACAAGAAATGTCGCTAACATGATACATATAGGATTCAGGGAGAAACACGACAAGAAGGAAATAACGTGCAGTTCCACTCCCTAGGAAGAGGAAACTTCAACCCTCACGGTGGATTCAGAGGAAGAGGATGAGGTGGAGGCATGGGTAGAGGTAGATTTCGGATTATTTGTTATAACTACGCACAACTAGGACACTTAGCAAGGGAATGTCAGAACCCTTGTACCACTTGTAACTATTGTAACTCATTTGACCATGTCATTGAAGATTGTCCAGTGTTGTTAGACAAACTCTAGGAGAGGCGAGGAGGAAACTAGCAAGTCTAATTGATATCGGCAAAGCCTCACGTTGAATACCCCAGAGCTGTTGTTATTACTAGACGAGGCACTGTTATAGGAGAAGACAGAGTGACTCTAGGAAAGACTGTAGAAGGATCAGGGATCAAAAGAGCTGTAGAGAAGGCACAATTGTTTGACCCAAGGAGAGAGAGGCATACATTTGAAGAGGCAAGGAAAGAATTTGTAGGAGGAAAAGCTTCTTCATCTAAGGCACAACCTGAAGTAAGGGATTGTGGAATGCCTATGGAATTCGATTAGTCTGCCTCGCCCAGGCAAGGAAAAGAGGTAAGAAAGATTATGGAATTCTTATGTACTTTCTTTAATTTGATTAAATATGAAAGAGATTTACAAGAGCTACAATACTTGATAAGAAAATATGAGATAGGAAGGGTAGATACTCTGCTGAATAAAGCAGTATATAAAGTATCTAGGAAGAGAAGGACAAACAAGGAACTACATCTTAATGCTCAGATTGGAGACTATGATGTGGACTATGTGGTCCTCAACTTAAGATCATAAGTCAATTTTATGACRCAWCAGACTTGGGCACTGATGGGAAAATCTAGACTKATTTACTCTCTTATCAGGCTCAGGATGGCTAATCAGCAGGCGGCGAGCCCCTTTGGAATACTAGAGCATGTTCCTCTAGGAATTGATGGGATAAGGACATTTTCATATTTCCAAGTGATTGAAATTATTGATGACAATTGTCCCTATCCCGCGCTGTTAGGAATTGATTGGGATTTCAACAATTCCACTTTTGTTGACCTAAAGAAGATAATAATGACATTTGAGGGTAATGCCCTTAAACTCATCGCACCTCTGGAGCCGGATGAATGTCGCAGATACACATAACCTATCAGGGAAGAAGACCGCATGTATGAGCTAGAGAACATATACAAGTTGACATCCAAACAACAGGATTACATTAATCCTATAGCAGATGGAAATCTTAGTTGGCGAAGTGAAAGTGCATGTTCATTAGATTTAGAAGAGGCATTAAAAAATTGGCAGAACAGGATGTATGAAGTCTCCACACGACGATGTGCTAGATTGACCAGAGCAGTTCACTGGATTAGCACAAAAATAAGTAATCTTCCAACATTTGATGGTTTAAATCATTTATAGACATTTCTAGCTGAATTTGAGAAAATTGTACCAGTACAACAAAGGATGTTCGCATTGGATGAAGCCTTGAAAGCCACACCAGCTAGATGGTGGGGAGCACATAAGAGGAGCATCGCAGAGTGGACATAGTTTCACACCTTATTGACACTGCACTTTTCAAACGGAGCAGAAGGATGCAAAGTTTATTACACATGATAGAGTTTTCCCCAGGACCACATGTGAAGTTGCGAGGAGACTTGGGGAAACACTCCTAAAGAATAGTGGGTGCATAAGTTCATTGACACCTTGGATACTACAGCTATCAACTGGTATCTTCAAGAAGAATTGTGCCTCATCACTATAGACTAGTATGGAATGACTCAGAATTTTATAGCTATGTTTTTATTTGAGAGCCAGTACCCTACAGTAGATCAGGATTTACAAACTACAAGACAAAAGGTCTTTGAGGAGGCACCTAACCTTCCCTTTTCCCAAGAAGGAAATGAATGGACTGCGCCCCTTCAACAGTTACAAGATTGCTACAATATTAATGGTGATGAGGATTATGACCCTAGACATGTAAAAATTGTAGAAACTGAAGGTCATAGAGACATAGAAGGACTAGGGATTGAACTACCTTTTATTGGACAACCCATTAAAATTAAGAAAGTTAATATTGGAATAGAAAAAACACCTAAACTAGAAAATGTGGGAGACTATAGGGATGATGCTACTATCAACAAGATCACATAACTATTGCATGAATATTAGGACTTGTTTCCAACCAAGTTCACAGACATGAAGGGCATTAAAGGGCCCATGGGAGAAATGAATATCCCCTTGAGACCAGATGCAAGACCTATCAAGTATAGACTTTACAGACTGTATCCCAAATATAAGAAAAAAATTAGGATTGAATTGGGTAGAATGTTGGAAGCAGGAATCATAGGACCTATTGAAGAATCTGAATTCATTAGCCCTATGGTGGTCCAAGATAATAAGATAGGAGAAATCAAAATTTGTGTAGATCTAAAAAAGTTGAATGATGCATGTCTACACGATCCATTCCCTACACCCTTTACCGATGAAGTTATAGATAATGTAGGAGGACAAGAAGTCTACTCATTCACAGATGGATTTTCAGGGTATCATCAGATCAAGATTGCGAAGAAAGATCGACATAAAATGACATTGGCAATATAATGGGGTTCATTCCAGTACATTGTGATGCCCTTTGGGTTGAATAATGCACCAGTCATCTTTTCCAGGGTGGTGGTCAAAGCATTTAAGGACTTTCTACACAAATTCTTAGATGCCTATTTTGATGATTGGACTATCTTTAGCTTTCTAAAAGACCATATTGAATGTTTAAGATTCATGTTAGATAAGTGTAGGCAATGCCACATTTCCCTAAATCTGAAAAAGTGTATTTTCTTTTCACCCTTTGGAGTGATGCTAGGGCATATTGTGTGTAAACAAGGATTGTTGGTGGATCCTTCCAAGATTGCCATCATTGTCGATCTACCTCCTCCCACTTTAGTTAGACAACTGCGCACTACATTGGGGCACACAAGATACTACATGAAGTTCATTAAGGGTTATGCATAGATAACAATACCTATGGAGAAGATCTTAAAGAAATATAGCAAGTTCCAATGGACAAAATAATGCCAGCAGAGCTTTGACACACTAAAACAGAAAATGGTTACTACGCCAATCTTGGTTTTTCCAGATTGGAGTAAGGAGTTCAATGTTAATGTTGATGCCTCGTACATTACATTAGGAGCATTTTTAGCACTGCTGGGTTAAGTAGACATAGACCATACTATATCCTTTTCTAGCAGGAAGCTTTCTACAGCTGAAATGAACTATACCACGACTGAAAGAGAAGGCTTGGCTATGGTATACCCGTTATAGAAACTAAGACACTATTTGCTGGGAGGACATTTTAAGATGTTCACTGACCACTCTGCATGGAAGTACTTAGTCAACAAGCCAATGTTGGGGGGAAGAATATGAAGATGGCTATTACTATTCCCAGAATATGACTTTGAGATTATGGTTAAGCCAGGGAGAATGAATAAAGAACCTGATCACTTATCCAGGTTAGAACATGGAGAGGAACCTACTAGTCTGGAGGATACGCTTCCAGATGCATGGTTGTTGGCCATCAGAAAAGTTGATGATCACTTCGCCAAGATAGTTCAGTTCATGTCCACAGGAGTAGCACCTCATGAGTATATAGTCATTCAAAAGAAATAGTTGGTATTCCGCGCATCCGACTTTCAACTTATAGTTGGACACTTGTATAAGATGGGACTAGATGATATCTTGAGGAGATGTGTTAGGGAGGTAGAAAGACCATTGATCCTTGCAGAAGTGCATGAAGGTATCGCATGAGGACATTATGCAGGGAAAGAAACAATGTAGAAGGTTCTCAAAGCTAGCCTCTAGTGGCCTACTTTACATAAGGATGCTAAGAATACTACAGAGCCTGCAATGTTTGTCAAAGAGTAGGAAAGCCTTCTCTAAGAGATGATATGCCTTTGGCACCGAAATTAACATTACAAGTATTCGAGAAGTGGGCCATTGAATTTGTGGGACCTATTAACCCACCAGGAAGGTGCATAGGAGCGAGATAAATTATCACTGCAATAGAGTATTTGACCAGATGGGAATAAGAAAGAGAATTTAAGGACTATAGTGCAAATACAACTGCACAGTTCATCTTTAAGGATATTATAACCAGGTTTGGATGCCCGAATATCCTCATGAGTGATCAAGGCACACATTTCATCAACAAAACTATTGAAGGCTTGACTCTGGAATTTGAATTTCGTCATCAGAAGAGTACTCCATACCACCCACAGACAAATGGTACAATCAAAGCCTTCAATAAGATCTTGGAGACAACGCTGACAAATATTTGAAGTGAAAACAAAGATGACTGGGCTCTGAGATTACCAACAATATTGTGGGATTATCGAACTACTTGCAAGAATTTAATGATGCAGGAGCATCGCCAGATCATCAAGAGAGCCAACGCGGAGCAGAAAACAACTTGACAAGCAACACCAATTTTGAAAATGCTTTGAGATTGTTGCGCGATCTTAAATGATTCATTTAAGAGACAACACACTTGTATATTGAAAATGGACCTTGAGCGGATAGCTCACGTCCTTAGGTAGATGAGGCATTTAAGATAGTTAATGTAAAGTAGATAGAATATTTAATTCTAGATTTGATAGCTTTAGAGCGCAAGAGGGAAACGGGATATAGACACCCTCCTTTGTACATTGTAATATTATTATTATGAAGCAGCATTGTTGAAGAGACCATGCAGAGAAGTGTATGAAGAACACCCATGTACAAACATTGAATTAATAGAAAAGCTTTGATTCAACTCCATGGTTGTGCTATTCTTTGTGTATTGTTGATATGCTCATGAATGTCTGCTTCTTTTCATACATTTGCTTTTATATGCTGTGTATGTGATTTCATGGTTGAGTTGAAGTCTGTGAGAACAAGGAGTTAGTTTCAATTGTTTCTCTATTTGGAACCAGAGAATTCCTGCAAGGAGTGTATTTGAATTGTCCGCAAGGAGTGCGTTGACAAAAGGGTTCAAGTAGAGAGAAATTTTGTTCTAAGTTCCCAGAAGTGCAGGTTAAGCACAGTGCCGTGCAAGGTGTGCGCAGGCTAGATGAAGACTCAGAGTTGCGATTCTAAGAAAAGGGATTGAAGGATTTCTACTGCAGGAGTGCGCAGGGTCGAAAGCTTCAACACTTAGACGTTGTTGAAGAATTGCCACAAGGAGTGCGTGCAAGAGTTTCTTTCTGAGAGACTTGAAGTCGTGGGAAGCTCAAGAAGGATAGGCCTTCAAATTCGTTGAAGGATGGGATAAACAAAGTTGTTCCTTGAAGGTTGCGAGGGACGTCACAGGTTTGCGCGCAGGGTGGCGAGTTCTGTGGAAGAATGGCTCGTCGTTTCGTGGATTGGATAAGGAAGGAACGGATGGACGAAATTCTCCGAGGATATTTTGCGAAGTTCTGTGGGCTGTTGGATCTTGCAGGTGCAAGGAGGCTATAGTGCAGGTGTTTAGAATGTTCGAAGCTCAGGAGGGCTAGAGCCATCGATCAGAATCACGAGGAGCGTTGGTTCTACTTGTGGATTGGCATATCGGGAGTTCGTGAGGTAAGGCTCCAAATCTACGCAAAGGAAGTCGCGAGAGTGCGAGGAGCGACATTCCGACAGCTACGTAAGTCGTCTGGGCCACAGAAGATAGTGGAGGACAGGTGGCATAAACCATCGGAGGTTCGACGTCTCGGGTATCGGGAGTTGACGGGGAAAGAATTTGACCTCACGAGTGGCGAAGTCGCAAGGCATCGATAATCCGACTATCGGCATCTCGGGCCTCGGGAGTTGAGGAAGGAATCATTTGATCTCGCAAGTGGCGAAGTCACGAGGGAGCAAGATCGTGGGTTCGACATCTCGTGCATCGGAGGTTGAAACATCAAGCAATTGGTATCGAAAGTCATGAAGACACGACAGAGCGAAGTTCCGATAAAGGTGAGAGGAAGTCAGCATTGACCAAAGCCATCGGGTCTCGAGGATCTGAGGACCCAAAGATAGACCGTGAACTCGCGAAGTCACGAGTTCCATTTTCCCGATAGAAAGAAGGAGGGAAGTCGCGCGAAGGAATCTGTGGGTAGATATTTCCCGATAGGGAAATAGAAGAACATTGACGTTCTTCGGGCTGAGAGGAAAGAAGGTCCTGGAGAAGCGATCATGCTCCGAGGAGTGCGATCACGTGCATCAAGTGGTATCAGAGTGGAAATTATTTGCTTTCTATAGTAGAGAAGGAGAATTCTCCATGCCGCCAAGAAGAGAAAGGCAGTCACCTGACCCAGAAGATAGGGAGGTGTGAAGAAGAGGCAAGCCGGCAGGAAATCAAGAAATGGAGCGGCAGATGAGAGATCTCCGAGCGAGGCTTGAGGAGATGGAGACAGCACAAAGACGCGGAGTTGGTGCTGGAGATCTTAGTGAATCCGAGGTTGAAGAGGAAGCTGAACATGAAGAAGAGGTCACAGCAGAAGATGCATCAACCGAGCGGTTGATCAAAGCCATTTCCAGAATGGGCGCGAAGACAAAAATGGACATTCCCATCTATGAGGGGAATCTGGATGCAGAAGAGCTTCTAGATTGGATTAGATCTCTGGATACCTACTTCAATTATGAGGATATCGAAGAGGATAAGAAAGTCAAGCATGTTGTTACGCTCTTGAAAGGACATGCAACATTGTGGTGGGACGAGCTACAAGCTGACAGACGATGCAAAGGTAAGCAGAAGATCAAAAGTTGGGATCGAGTGATCACAAAGATGAAGCCAAAGTTCATCCCAAGGGACTATCAAATCACTCTATTCAGGCGAATGAAAATCCTGAGACAGAAGCTGATGACAGTCAAGGAATACACTGAAGAGTTCTATCGACTGAACATCAGAGTGGGTCATCAGGAGAGCGATGATGAGAAAGTTGGTAGATATATGAATGGTCTAAGATACGACATTCAGGATGAATTAGGCATGCTAACCATCAGAACGGTGGAAGATGCTTATCAATTGGCTCTGAAAGCCAAAGAGAAGTTGAGCCGTAAGCAAGGACAGCGAGGGTGAGGCAGAAGCCAGCTAAGAGGCAAAGCAGTTGCCCAGGAAAGAACTCAGAATCCCGAGGAGGAATGGAAGAAACCTCAGGGAAAAGCTGAAAGAGGAGGAACCTCATAGAGGCAGCCATATGTTGAGCAGAGAGGACAACAAAATGATCAGTGAGGACATTATGCTGATGTGAATACTTTTCCTCGTACCAGAGGCAGAGGAAGAGGCCGAGGAGGAGTAATCACATGTTTCACATGTGGGAAGAATGGGCACAAGTCATATGAGTGTCCCGAGAAAAAGAAGGATGCAGGGGAAACTCACATCGCAGAAGCGCAGAGGTGTGATGTTGAGACTGAGGACGCAGAAGGAGGAAGATCGCTTGCAATGCACAAAGTCCTTTTGACACCCGAGAAGGAGGTGGAAAGCTCAGTCCAAAGGACCAGATTGTTCAGGACTGCTTGCAAAACCAAGGATAGGGTGTGCAAGGTTATTGTTGACAGTGGTAGAACGGATAATATTGTATCCACAGAGATGGTAGAGAAGCTTGAGCTGGAGACAACTAATCATCCCAGTCCATACAAAGTTTCGTGGCTACAGAAGGGACACTAGGTAACTGTTACTAAACAATGCTTGGTTGAGTTCAAAATTGGAGGGTATAATGATAAGATTTTATGTGATGTCATTCCCATGGATGTATGTCATTTATTGCTGGGAAGACCATCGAAATACGATCGAAATGTGATTCATGATGGGAGGATGAACACGTATGCCGTGGAGAAGAATGGGAGAACCCATATGTTGCTTTCGATAAAGGATAAGGAGGTGAAGCCGGAAGTAAAATCACAATACTTCTCATGAGTGGGAAGGAACTTCTTTCAGAAATGGAGAATACGGAAGATCCACAATTCTTTGTGGTCAGGAAGCCGAGGATTGTTCTGACCAGTACAAGAGTGGATGATTTTCCAAAAGAAGTTCATGAACTGCTGGAAGAGTTCGTTGATATCATAGTGGACGAATTACCTCATTCGTTGCCACCGATGAGAAGTGTGAGTCATCACATAGACCTCATACCAGGAGCAAGTTTACCAAACAAAGCCGCGTACAGGTTGACGCCGCAGAAAAATGAGGAAGTTAAAAGACAAGTCCAAGATTTGATGGACAAAGGGTTGGTTAGAGAGAGCTTGAGTCCATGTGCTTTTCCAAAAGTGCTCAGTCCGAAGAAAGACGGAGGCTGGAGGATGTGTACCGACTCAAGAGTGATCAACAAGATAACCATCAAGTACATGTTTCCACTGTCGAGGATGGATGATCTGATGGATTACCTGAGTGGGGCAAAATATTTTTCAAAGATAGACTTGAAAAGCGGATACCACCAGATTCGCATGAGGGAAGGCGATGAATGGAAGACAAACTTCAAAACAAATGAAGGACTGTATGAATGGCTAGTCATGCCGTTTGGTTTGACAAATGTGCCAAGTACTTTTATGAGGCTAATGAACGAAGTCCTGAGGGAGTTCATCGGAAAGTTCGTCATTGTTTATTTGGACGACATACTGATTTACAGTAAATCAGAGGTTGAGCATTTAAAGCATTTGGCCATTGTGATGAGGAAGTTACAGCAGGAGAAGCTGCTGACAAATATGAAGAAGTCCTCATTTATGAAGACATAGCTCATCTATTTGGGTTTTTTTATTTCGGGTAATGAGTTGAGGATGGATCCGGACAAGGTGGAAGTGATCAAGAATTGGCCATCACCGAGAAACATTTTCGAGGTGAGAAGTTTTCATGGTTTGGCCAGTTTCTACCAAAAGTTCATCAGGAATTTCAGTGGAATTAGCGCAGCGATGATGGACACAGTGAAGAAGCGGCATAAGTCTTTTCATTGGACAGCTGAGGCTGAGAAGAGCTTCAATCTGTTGAAGCGAAAGATCATCGAGCAACCAGTGTTAGTGTTGCCAGATTTTCAAAAAACATTTCAGGTGAAATGTGATGCGAGTGGATATGCCATAGGAGCGGTCTTGAGTCAGGAAGACAGACCAGTTGCATATTTTAGTGAGAAGCTGGATGAGGCGAAATTGAAATACTCCACGTATGATAAAGAGTTTTATGCTATCATATAGGCGTTGAAGAAGTGGAGGAATTACTTGATCCCAAAAGAATTTGTTTTGTACAGTGATAATCATGCATTACAGTTTGTGACTCAACAGGAGAAGTTGAATTAGAAACATGCAAAATGGGGAGAGTATATACAGAATTTCACATTTGTGATTAAACACATTTCGGGTACTGCTAACAAAGTGGCTGAAGCTTTGAGCAGGAAATGTTTGTTGCTGCAGGAGTTCCGAGTCAAAACTTTGGGTTTTGAAAATCTCAGGGACATGTACGCAGAAGATGCAGATTTTGGAGAGGTGTACGAAGCAGCTGAGAATCCAGTTCTCAGAGACAGGATTCCTTGGATAGATTACATGATCCAGGAAGGGTTGTTGTTCAGAGGCAATCAACTGTGTATTCCAAAATTCTCCATGAGGGAGAACTTGTTGAAGGAGAAACACAGCGGAGGCTTAGCAGGACATTTTGGCCATGACAAAACATTCGCAAAGCTGAGCGAGTCATATTTTTGGCCAGGGATGCGTGCAGATGTTAAGCGGTTTGTTGACAGATGTCGAATTTGCCAGCATTCGAAGGGAAGGAAGTAGAATGCAGGTTTTTATCAGCCATTGCCCATACCAGAGAGGCCATGGGAAGAAATCAGCATGGATTTTGTATTCGGATTGTCGAGGATGCAAAGAGGTGTTGATTTCATCTTTGTAGTAGTGGACAGGTTTTCAAAGATGGCACACTTCATTCCATGCCAGAAGACCAGTGATGCGACGCACATCGCAAACTTGTTTTTCAAAGAGATCGTTAGACTTCATGGATTGCTGAAAAGTATAGTTTCGGACAGGGACACTAAATTCATAGGGCATTTTTGGAGGACCTTGTGGAAAAATCTAGGAAAAAATCTGGCGTTTAGTTCTGCTTATCATCCTCAGATGGATGGGCAAACAGAAGTGGTGAACAGAAGTCTAGGAGACTTGCTGAGAAGCTTGGTGACGGAGCACCACAACAGCTGGGATATCATATTGCCACATGCAGAGTTCGCGTATAATGATTCAGTGAATCAGAGTACAGGAAAAAGTCCAATTCAGATTGTATATGGCACACAGCCGAGGGGATTTTCTGAATTGCGAGAATCAGAACAGACTGCGACTAGCAGTGCTAGTGCAGAAGAATTCGCTGAGGCGATGAGAGAAATTCACGGTAGAGTGAAGCAACGACTGATAGATTCAAGCCGGGAGTACAAGCACAGAGCAGACTAGCATCGGAGACAACTTCAGTTTGAAGTTGGTGATCTAGTTCTGGCACATCTGAGGAAAGAAAGGTTCCCGAGGGGAACATACAATAAACTCAAGATGAAGAAAATCGGCCCATGCCAAGTCCTGAAGAAATTCAGAGAAAATGCATATGAGATTGAGTTGCCAGAGGGCATCGGGATATCTCCGATATTCAATATCGTAGATTTATACCCATATAGGGCTAGAGAACCAGAGACTGGAACTGAAGAACCAGTGATCCAGTGGATGAAACAAATGCCAGTTGCAGAGGATCCGTAGATGGAGTGCATACTGGACAAGAGAGTGGGTAAAAAGACCAGGAGAAAAGAATACTTCGAGTATTTGATCAAATGGAAGAATCACCCAGTGGAAGATGCCAGCTGGGAGACTGAAGCGATGATACAAAAGCATGGACAGACCGTGCAGGAGCTCATGGATAGGAGCCCATGAAATTTTTCAAGCCGAGGAGTATGATGCAGGAGCATCGCCAGATCATCAAGAGAGCCAACGCGGAGCGGAAGATAGTTGGACAAGCAACACCAATTTTGAAAATGCTTTGATATTGTTGCGCGATCTTAAATGATTCATTTAAGAGACGGTGCACTTGTATATTGAAAATGGACCTTGAGCAGATAGCTCACGTCCTTAGGTAGATGAGGCATTTAAGATAGTTAATGTAAAGTAGATAGAATATTTAATTCTAGATTTGATAGCTTTAGAGCGCAAGAGGGAAACGGGATATAGACACCCTCCTTTGTACATTGTAATATTATT
>ML836398.1:33927-47045 GCA_009831015.1 Picea engelmannii | reverse complement strand
TCTATTATGATTGAAGAGACACATTGATTCATTGAAAAGACACAATGGTTGAGTGATGCACACCTTTTGGAAGGATATATAAACTCATAAGAATGAAGAATGAAAGTGTGACAGAGATATATGAGTCTATGCTACCTGAGGCAGAGTGACATGAATAAGATTGCAGAGTAAAAACTATGCAGTGAGGGTAGAAGGGAGGAGCTCGGGAGGATTGTAGTCCTCTATAGGGCGAATCCTAATCAGCAGGGAGTTGCAGCTTCCTTTCAAGTTGGTTCTTGAAGAATACAGGGGGTTGGTGCCTCCTTTCAAGTTGGTTCTTGAAGAATACAGGGTCTTGGAGCCTCCTTTCAAGTTGGTGCTTGGAAAAGTAGGGAGTTGTAGCTTCCTTGAGTAGGTGCTCAGAAAGGAAGGGGATTTGTGTCTCCTAGAGTTGGTGCTCTAAAAAGGATTGGTGTCCTTCACAATCACAACTTGTGGTTATAAAAACATTGTAATTCTTATTTATGATAATAATTAATTCTTTGTGAATTCTTTGTTAATTTACTATTGTGGTTGAATAGTTTTAAAAAGAACTACTAATTGGATAAAAGGTAATACAGATTCACTCTCCCTCTAAGTATTTTCAATAGAGGGCGTGTTTGGAGGGGATATTGTTGGGTTTGTTGAGGCAAGTTCCCAAAGGATGAATGCCCTCACCAACCTTGTTTCCAACGCTGGATTTGGGTTTGAATAGACCATTGTTTCCATGGCCTAGGGGAATACTAGTTTTGCGATGATATTGATTTGGAGCAAAGTACTGGGAAGGATCATGTGCCATACTTGATGGTCATGGTGGCCATAGTTTTTTTTGGGCTACAAAACAGATCTATTTAGTTTCCTCATTATCCCCTTGATATACAAACTTGATATTAGGTAAGGAAGGGAAGTCCTTAGTTGCATGTTTCTGCTCACATATAACACACACCTCTACATTGTTCAAGGGGAATTCCAGAAGAGGGTTATTTTTCTGTCATTTAGAACAAAAGAGGGATAATTCCTAATATGATTCCTCGTTCTTCTTCTCTTACATGGTGTATAATTGAGAGCTAAGTGAACTGATGATATCAATATTGAAGTTGTCTAATAGGTTTTGTAGCTCATTCCTAATAACTCATCCTCCATATGAATTTGTAATCCTCCAAATGGTGTCCCTAGGAACTTTTCCATATTTTGCAATGCCATGTGAGTAGCGCTTGAATAATTCAAAAATTTGATCATATGTCATCTAGAAAATATCACCAAACCCCATGAGGTTTAACACATCTATACAGTCATTCCTAATCCCCACAAGGAGAATGGTACACAAGTTTTCTAGTTCCAACTTGTTTTTATTTGATCTTTACAGATTGTATTGAAACCTTTCAACATAATCTTCCAGACTCTCATCATTCTTTTGAGTCATATTGAAAATTTCCTCTCTAATATCCCTATCTTTTAAATAATCATGTATTTCTTTAGGAATGCTTGTCTCATCTCTTCTTGGGTATGAATAGAGTTTCCCCCAGTCCACATGAACCAACAAAGTGATGCTTCTTTTAGGGTAGCTGGAAACAATTTAATCTTCTGGGCATCAAAGGAGTAGTCTTAACTTTGACATAATACATCAAATTCAAAGAGAAATGTGTCCATGTCTTCACTAGCCATGCCTCGAAAGTTGGGCAAGGCAAAGGGTGGAATGTTTTTAATTTGAGTCATGCCATATAAATCATTGATGGGGAATTCAAAAGTAAGTGTCTTCCTCTAGTTATATCTCTCTCCTTCAATGGCCATGTTTAATAGTTCCTCTCCCCAAAATACCATAGTTTATAGGGAATCAATAGAGAAATCTGTCTCTTGAATATGGTTTTCTTTGTAATTCAAATCTTCTTGTCTATCAGTAGGCTTTCTGGGTGGAGATATGATGACTGCATAAGTTGGGGATTCAACTTGGGATTAAATGATTGGTATATTGGATGTTATTTGTTCACTAGGGAAATTATGTTGAGATTATGAAATACCTTATGGGTTACCTCCTTTTATAGGATGTTAACAATGTGGGTGGCTCCTACTGCACCATGGAAACATCCCTGGGAACCTCTTCTTTTTCTCATTCATCCAAATATGGTCTAATGCATAACACTTGGGTGGAGGTTGGAAAAGGATTAGTTGAAAATCCCTTAGGCTATTCCCTACCCAGTTTTCTTGTTTCCAGATTAGTGTAAAACAAGTTTCCTATGCTCTTCAGTGCCTCCCCAAAAATGACGCTAAAAATGATAGGTGTTCTATATGTTTTTAAGTTAACTAAGGACACTTGTACACTTAATCATATCTACCAAGGCCTCCTATGTACTTGTGAGGCACTCTGCATTGTTTGTGAAAAACATGGGCACTTGAATTGAGTGGACTCAACGAATTCTAAGTTGTATATTAACCCCTAATCAAGTAGAAAATCATATTCTAGTTTTGCATACTTAATGGGAATGATCACAAATAGCAAATTCTATTCTAGCATTTCACTCATAATAAAAAGTAACTTCAAATAACATAACTAATTAAATTACTAAAAATTGACAAGTTCAATCAGAGTCTAGCTTGTGGTTGCCTCATTGGGACTAATATATAGATAAGAAAGATATAAAGTTTGTATTACATCATGTGCTATGAAAACTATACTCAAAGAATAACTTGTCATACGTAATTGAAATTAACAAAGGATCAACATAATTATTACTATGATAACAAAGTAAATCTAGTTCTGGCAATAAAAGTAAAAACAAGAAAAGAAAATGGGAAACCTAGTACCTTTGAGTGGGCCCTTGCTCATGGGTTCCATCTTCCTTAAGAAACTATACTAATGATGCTACAACACTCACAATTGATAACACAAGGTCAACCATTGCATTAAAAATTAGGAAAGTGTTTTTACAACTTTTATATCAGTCTTCTTGCTCACTTGCTCGCGTCTTTCTAACTTGTATATATAGTTTCCCTCTCAAATATATAATTGTCGTGCTTTATGCTAATTTTAGAATAAGAAACAAAATACTAAAAAAATTCAAAATACATAACAAAATACTTATACAAACATTAACAAACTTGGAACATATAACACCTAGAACATGATGCTTATGTGAATCATACCCTATCTTCAGTGTGTTGCATGAGAGGAAGCTTCAGATTGGTTGACAGGGGATTTCATCTCTATTATGGAAGTTGAATTTGGTTATATTGGTTATGTATGCTCAGACCAAGAGTTGAAACTACTCCCAAGAGGTTCACAATCATGATCAAGATGCTAAGGATGAAACTGAATGTGTAGATCCCCATGACATCGTCCAAGATTCTCATGTGAAGCAAGTTATTTCGTTATGTTCCCTTCCACGTTGACTCAAGTATTAACTCCTTGATTTTCTCCTTAACTTGTAATTGGGGTCATTGTGATGCTACCATACCAAGTGTTTAACAGTAGATACGTTGATCTGAAAATATCCCCGGTAAACCTTTTAAAATCACTGCTTCACCATTCCTTAAATATTATATGCAGTCATTTCTAAGGTTTAGCACATAATGAAAAAGGGCATAGGACATAACAATTCATTGTAACTAACCAAATATTGCTTAAGACCATATCTATAGATAAGAAAATAACTAAATACAATCCAAAACATAAAAACAAATATAAGAGCCAAGCATCAACAAAACAACCATTTCTTGTGATAGATGTAGGGTTTAAGAAGAGTTTTAGATAAATAAAAGGAGGTTGTCATAGGAAATAAATATACCATATGGGGATCCCATTAGAACCCATTGTTGAAGATACAATTGTTTTATGCAAAGTGAATGATCAATAATCTTCTCAGATCTGTTAATTACTTCAACAATTAACTTACAAAGATTCATGGTTTTGACCAGTATGTCACCAATTGTTGAGCCCAACAACTTCCCAAAGTTATAAAAATGGAGGACCCTTCCTAAAATTTTAATCTTAAGCTTTTGAACCTATTTTATGAAGATGCATCCTTTGGTTTTGTAGTTAAGAAAGATTTGTGGTTATCTTAATTACACGACTTAATGAATGTTCGTGCTTTAAACAATTGCTCGTATTATTCTCTTTTCAAAACATTTTGAGGTTGGCACACTTGTCACTAAGTTCTAATTCTTCAAGAAGTCATGTTATCGTGCAATTATCTAATAGTTCATGTTCTATTCTTTACATGCGATTATTTTTCAACACTTGGGTTATGCAACGCACTCTTGGATATTTTACAATTTGGAATTACAACACCACTATGCAATAGATAGAAGGTTATAAGCTATGCAATAGATAGAAGGTTATAAGTGTTGGATAATTCTATGTTATCACATAGATCTCAAAGTTTAAACTTTATAGCACATGAGATACATCGCACTCAATGATGAGTTAGAAATTGATGAGGGTTGCACACTGATCTTGTAAATCACTACACAACTAGAAGAGAGGGTGAAACTACCAATAAATGGAAATGTTAAAAAAATGTGATTAAGTATTTTTCATCACACTTAGTGGAAAGTTAAACATTGAAACAAGTGAAACTACATTGAAACAAGTGCAACTAGGGTGCACTCTTGGAAAAATTAAAATTGTATGATCATCGATCCATCACATGGTCAAATAAATTAGAATTTCCAAAGGGGTGCAATCACATCACACTAGTTAGAAAGTTGCGAGATTGCAAACAATGTGCCCACCACAGTGCGACTAAGTCTCAATCGCTTGAATTTTTAAAGATTAAGGGCTTGCATATCCAACATTCGTCGCATAAAGAGGGAAGATTACAAGTTTTCTACCACCATTGGAGGTTAGGTCTCACATAACGAAATAAAACTAATAATAATAATTATAATAATCTATTTTTAAGGTCACAGCCAAGCCAGCACACCAAATTGGTGTATGAGACCCCCTTGTTTGTGGGACAAGGGACCCCCCTCTGCCCATCGATTTGACTGGTAAAGTCTACAAAGGTATACATACCCTACCCCCCTCTGGATTTGAACCTGTGACCTCTTAAGAGGAAACACATGTTCTTAACCATTAGTCCCACTAAATCGTGTGTGTGGGTCTCAACATTATAACAAGTGCACTGAGAGTCATATAAGAAAGGGCCCCACTCATTTTTTTTCATACTAACCACACCACGTTGCCTGTCAAAAAAATCGCAAACCCTAACCATTGGAAAAAACCTCTCACCTCGGCCCGAGGAGCTTAAGGAAAGAGCTCAACTTATACCTACTTAGCAAGCATTTCTTGACACTTGTTAATAGGTCGGTGAATCGATTTCTTACAAACTTTTCATTGCATATTTTTATGAGCAAATAGTTGGACATTGTTCCCATCACATGGTTGTAAAGGGATTCAAACCCCAACATTTTGAATAGTCACCTTACGATGCATCGCTAGTTCCTAAAGTATTCACCATTGGCAGTGTCATTCTATCTCACTTCTTTAAGTTTGGATTTCAATGGAATGATGACTTTCTTGTCTTCCCTAGGTTTTATTTTCTCAGAGCAACATGACCATTGATTGTTCAGAGTGGCATGTTTCCCAGGCTACGACTCTATATACAATATGATTTAGCAATGACAGAACCTTGGAACAAGCCCTATCACATAGGTCACATATCAATACTTTGGGACAAAATTCTCTATCTTGGATTCAGTTTTCATGATCCAAATTCAAAATAAGTTTGGCCAACTACTTTGTTGAGTTTATGCTCATTCAATAGTTGGAAAACATAATAGATATTAAATTTTCTTAGCTAATATTAAATTATATTCTCATTCTCTCTAATGAATATATTGGCATATGCCCATTTAAAATTGTGGAAATCAATATTATAAATGGATATATGAGAAGAGTGTTATATTAGTTAGAGATTATCAGATTTCAAGTTAGATATCCAAAGGACCCGAAACATCTATTAGAGATGTACATTTTGAACATAAACTCAATCCTCAAAATCTTATAATGATTAGCATGCCTATTAATTTTCAAGGAGGTGATCATGTATTTACTTCAGTTATTTGTGCTAACACCGCTAATGGTTGAAAAGATTTTGTTGATGAATCTCAAATATTCAATATGCCTCCCAAAAGGAAATCCAAGGATAAAGGGAAAGCTCCTCAAGTTGTGTAGAAATGGCATACTTCCACATAACCAAAAAACTGAAGAAGTCTTTAGGTCATTTTGTGGAGGCATTGAATGCAAGATGACCATAAGACAAAGATCATAGTGGGGAGAGATCTTTCAAATGTTCATGGATGAGAACCATCCTGAGTACATCTAGGAGAACACGATCCCAACCTAATGGTATATGAACCCATTAAAAGGTTCCACTTCCATAAAGCAGCTGGAAAGCCAACACTTATGCCAATGGAAAAGGTAGTTTTGGGGTTGATCGATCATACTAACATTGATAATAGGTTGATAAAAGATGAAAATAGGAAAGGTATATCTTCATTTCATCCTTCAAGTTTGGATATCTACTACAAGTTTCCCAAAGAAAATGTGAAGATGATAGATGAATGACTGACAAAATTTACAACAGATAAAAATTACCACGAGATACTAAAAAAATGGTAGATAAAAGAAAAGGCATTCAAGTCACATAAAAAATGTGTTTATCCCACCACCTACCTCATATTTCCTTACGAATATGTGATACAAATGTAAGCATATTGTATGGGGAGGAAGATGTTATGTAGTTAAAGGAATCATGGATCCCATTGATTTGTCAAGTAGTAGAAGTTGGCAAGATTTTCAAATGGTCAAGAATCGTATTCATGGAAGTGGGTGATGCCAGCTCTAGAGAAACGTTTCCCACACTCGAGATTCACCTAATATTTTTTAAGTCATATTTTTTGATGTATTTTATTTGTGTAGTGAATCACTTCATAGTATTAGGATGGAAATGGTAAACCATATAACAAGCAAATTCACATATATTTCCTAATAATATGGGAACACAAGTACAAAACTAAATACACGGGGAAAACCATTGTCTATAGGAACCTTTAAAACCCTCACCCTTGGGAATGGGACATAACAAAAAAGGAACATAAGGGATATCTTGTCACACAACCCTCCCTCCTGCATTCTAGTTGCAAAATTCCTACACAATTTTTCCTGTTCATAAATTGTTCATTTAATCATTGCAGTATACTTCAGGCCAAAGTATATCTCTGCAGGAGTAAAAAAAAAATAAAAAAAATGAGTATAGTGGTCCCACCAACACCCTTATTCCAACCCTATCCTTTTGGATTCCTCTCTTTGCCCTGATCGCCATGGTACCTATCATTTTTTGGCCTTTTTTTCCCGTGGACCCAACCCCCTTCCTAGCACCTTTATTTTCCACCTATTCCATTAGCTTCCTCTTGTCTCCTTAATCGCAGTGGTATATATCACTTATCAACCTTTTCCAGTGGACCTCCTCCCCCTCCTAGGCACTCCTACTACCCAAATGGCCACCACTCGAAACCAAGAACTCATTAACCTAGAAAATGAATCCAAACAATGCAAGGAGTCCATCCAACAAATAAATTTTGACATTGCTTCAGCCAATTCCAGAATTGAAAACTCAACTGACCAAGGGTGAATTTGACCAAATCCAAGGAAAATTTGACCTCCTCAATAGTCGATTTGATGACCTCCAATACACACTCACTAAAATGTTGAACCAATCACAAGGCCATCCCTCTTCTAAAAAACCTCCACACTTCAAAGGTGTTGACACCTCTCATACTATGGCCTTTCACTCCAACTCCCTCCATTAGGAACACCGTCTTCCCCTAGTTGAGGTCAACAAATTTGATGGCTCTGATCCCACCGGATGGATCACTCAAATGGAGCATTATTTTTCTTTGCATGGATTTATTGATGAGTTGGCCAAAATTCATTATGGTGCTTTCCATCTGGATCCTAAACTTCAACAATCATGGCAACGACGTAAAAATGCACACCAGGGGAATTTTCCTTAGACATTGTTTGTTTAACATATTTATGAATGCTTTGACACAGACACCCACCATTCATGTTGTTTGACCAAGTTGAAACAGTTTAGCACATTTGAATACTTTATAACCACCTTTGAGCACTTCGATTTCAGAATGAATGTCATGTTCGATGAATTCTTCAGGGATTGCTTTATCAGTGGCCTAAAGGATGAAATTTGTGCCCAGGTCCTCATGGCTCGCCCCCATACTTGGTTGGAAGATTCTAAACATGCTAAAGAAGCACAACAGATTGTATCTGCCTAAAACATAAAACCCTCCTTTATTCCTCACCCTAGACCCCCCAATCTCGCCCCTCCTGCTGTAACACCCCAATACCCAGTCCCAATTGTAAATGTGAATATGTTTTATAGGCTAGTGATCCAGGTTATTATAAGTCAGGAGGATTATGTGTTGATTAGGCCAGAGAGCCTAGATGCTAAAAGGCGAGTGAGCCTATATTTGTATATGTAAACACTCGTATCATTAATAAAATACATTTTTTCATGTAGAACGACCACGATAAAAGAGTATGGTGGACTAAACTCCACTAGGAAGGGAAAGAGAGGGGATAAGAATCTAGAAAGGGGGCTACGCTAGAGGGATTATTGCCAAAGGAATATTATAATATTATTCCTAAAGATTATGGTAAGGATAATTATTTTATCCTAAGTTCTCATGGGAAGGTGAATGAATCCCAAGTGGAGAGAAAATGACCTTCTGGAGAGCCATGTGTCATCCAAGGCACATGCAAATATATGTGGGGAAATTAGTTTGTTTTGGGATCTTTTCCTCACTCACAAAACCATTCACTCACTCAACCATTCTCTCCATCATTTAACCTTGGCATAATTCACATACCTTTGGAGCCTCCACGCACTCCTGCAGCTACCATGTACTTATTGTTATCAACAATAAACCATATCCCTCCTGAGAGGCACAACGCACCCATACCTACCCGAGTCAGTGTTGTACCTTTCTGTTATGAGTTGTGCCTATACCAAACTAGAAGGTTGTTGTTGTTGACCATCACCCGTACCTTCCATGTTATGTGCAACGCCTTGTTCCTTACCTGAGCATGGTTTTTGCCACCACCTATTCCATATTCCATTTTTTGTTGTTGCTTTCACTTGAGACAGTACCTGGTTGACTAGAGTGTTGGATTGAAGAAGTAGGTTTTCAGGCTCATGGGATTGAAGAGGAAAGTTGTCAAGCTTGTGAGAAACTCTCTCCAAGTGAGAGAACTATTGGGAATTGAATTCCTAAAGGAGCCCAACTGCAGTTACAGTGCTCTGAGACTTCTTGTTCGGCCTGTCGTTGAAGCTCTGAAAGGGAAGTGCGGAAGTCGAAGGATTGTTGAGCAGAGAAGGGGCACACTTCCTAGGGTCGGACATGCTTGTCGAGAATGAGAGACTGTAGGATGGTAGTTTGAGTTGGATCCTGGGATGAAATCCTTCATGTTGTATGTATTGTCTTAGCCTAGCTAGGAATCCCTTTACCTAGGTGGAGTTTAGTCCCAGCTCGGCGATGACCCACTATCGAGAGCTTTGAGTAGCATGGTCTAAGGTTGGGAGGTATGTGGAAGGTATGCACGCAGTTGGTGGTCTTCTATAAAAAGATAAGCATCAACTATGTGATCAATTGCATGTTGTGTATTTGTACATGTCTTTATAATTATTAGTATTGTATGTGTATGTTGTACGTATAGGCTTATTGTTATTTCCGCATGATTCTATGCATTAGTAGAATGTATCTATCTATATTAAATTTGTATAAATATATACAGTAGAAATGAAGAATTGTTGTGTGGTATAGCCCAGCAGCCTAAAGCTAGGGATGCTACAATTTGGTTTCAAAGCTTGGTAAGAGTGTGTTATCGAGTAGCATGGCTCAGCCTGGAAGGCTGGGGATGTTACAAATTGGTATCAGAGCTCCCATTTCCAACACTGATC
This sequence comes from Picea engelmannii, assembly GCA_009831015.1. Lineage (NCBI taxonomy): Eukaryota > Viridiplantae > Streptophyta > Pinopsida > Pinales > Pinaceae > Picea > Picea engelmannii. The sequence continues at coordinate 37,050 of ML836398.1, read as the reverse complement.
TTGGATGGGATGAGAAAGTTGATTTACTTGCATGAAATTGGGAAAAGGCCCCAATATTTGTAGGTACAATTCTTGGAAAATTGGAGGAAATTGACCAAAGTGGTGAAATTTTTGTAATGTAATACATGTTCAAGCCAATTCAGACCTGGAATGGGTTGAATTTGAAGCACAAGGATTGCACAGGAGACTGATTTAAGTTTCAAACTCAAAGAAGAAAAATCTCTTTTTGTGACAAGAAGAACATACGAGATCTGTTCGGGAGGGGAATGAATCTGTCACAATCATTGAATATAGAAAAGGAGCGCGACGGTTAGCCCCACAAGTCATTCAAACTTCGCTACTTTGGCAATTTTTAAGTCTTTGATGAAAAGGAGGTAAAAGTCCCAAAGATCTGAAGTCCTGGAATGAATCTACGATGTAGATCATGGGGGAATAATGTCTAACCGTTGGTTTGGTGAGGGATGGATTTGGGCCATTGGATCTACACGAAGGCAAGTTTGAAATGCAAATCTCACGACAGATTAGAGGTTGGGCACTCCGGGAGGGACAATTTATTAAGTTTCCTAGAAGAAAATCTCTCGAAGTCCCAAGCTCCGGAGTAAATTAGGATCGTATGTTGTCTGGGACGCATGGCTATAGATTATCAAATATTTAGCATTCAGGATATTTGTGGTGTAGTGTGGAGAAGTCTCCTGGAGCCCCGAAGTTCTTAAGCTCTGGAGAACATTGTTCGGGAGTTCAGAAGTTCGGCATTTGGATATTTTGATGTGTTCTGGTGTGAGATCCTTTGAAGTCATGAAGTCCCAGAACATCAGAGTGGCGCAGCATGATGACATCAACTAGAGTGATGTGGACCTTCTAAAAAATTTGGCATTCAAGAGATTTTGTATGTTATGCTGAGAATTTCTTTGAAGCCAGAAGCTCTGGAGCACCGAAGTAGTAAAGCTCTGGAGAGCGAGGGTTCACGAGTTCACTAGTTCGGCGTTCAGAGCAAATTATGTATGGTGTAGGCATAACCTCTAAATCCCAAAGTCCCGGAGCCCTGGAGTCCCTAAGATCCAGATAAGTTCCTTTCAATAAACACTTGGTCACAACCCATGGTCACATGAGATTGGGGGCTGAAGGAAAAGGGTTAGTGCCCAAAAATTTGTTTTTAAAGATAGAAAAGGGATTAGAGAAGGAGACCGTGGCATTTTTGGTTTGTATGGACCTGCATTGGAGGAAAACTATAGGATCCTGTAAACTTAAAGAGAGGATTCAACATGAGTCCAAGAGTTAACTTGGCTCTGAAGAAGAAGAACAACTATACAAGGATCGACCTCACAGAAAAGATAATTGTTCTTAAAAATGTCCATAACTATCTGCTCAAGACTCAGAATTGAGCAAGGGAGTAGTCGTTGGAAAGGTATTGCATAGTAGAATATAACTGTTTACCTAGAAAATTGAGTTGAACAAACAATTTTTCAGGAAATCATAAGAAATAAGTCTAATATACTATTAAACCGGAATGGTTCATAATTTCATGAAATTGTTGAATCAATTAGCCTAATAGATTCTATTGGCTGCACATTTTTGTAGAGAGATGGCAGATACATAGGGGGATTACAAAGAGGAAAGTGATATTGAATGGATGGATGTCCATATGGGTATTGAAGGTGAAAACTCAATTGGACATGGAGAAGGAAAGGAAGAAAGCTTGAACTTGGCAGAGAAAATTAAAATTTTGAAAAAGGATGTCCAAATCCATAAAGCTAATAATGAAAGGCTTATGAAATCCAAGGATCAACAGGAGGAGTTCAACATGAAGTTAATAGAAAATATATTGGATAAGGAGAGTAGCTCAAGCAAATCAGGAAGCCATAGGCCTCCTGAGGAGAAAGAAAGATCAAGGAGTGTTAGCAGACATCACCATCACTCCCTAAGAAATTCCAATAGGATAACACCCAGTAGCTCAAGTTCATCAGCTGTCAGGAAGCATAAGAAGAGGACTGGGTTGGATGAGCTATGGGGAGAAATAAAAAAAATCAAACCTCCTACATTTGATGGTTGATCCGGAATCGGATCCAGAAGCCTGACAAGGCTCAAAAAGGCTCAAAAATGAAAGTGCTCAGAATCTAACGAAACCAGCGTCATTGCATCTGTCTCATCTTCCTGATTCTGGCCATATATTTACTTCATCAAATGGGCTTCGTATGTGAAAGATATCATGTTCTGTCTAAAAACCCAAACATGCAAAACAAAAGGGGATGACTGTATAGTTCGTACAGTGCCACGTGGCAGGCTGACTGTACAGGTCGTACGGTCGTACAGATGATGTGGCAGCTCTTGGAGATGACACATGGCAGGTGATGTGGCATACAATCGATATAGTTGGACCAGTCAGAGGGTGACACGTGTCACCACTGTAAGGGTGACACATGGCATGGGCTGACGTGGCAGGGATGATGTCAGCAGGCTGACAGGGCAGGTACGGTGACAGGTGGCAGGGTATGTGGTAGATACATGGATGAGTCAACATTCGACACTTGGCACTTTTTGATTGGTTGTTGAGGTGCCACGTGGCACCCTGTGGTTGGCTCGTGGTTTGTATAAAATTTTATGGGTTCACCATCGAGGTCGAACCCCCAACCTCTCCTCTGGGCTGTGGACTGGCAGGACCGGGCTAACCGCCCGCCCCACGGGTATTTCTTATTTACTATGTGGCAAAGTATGTATTTAAATTTAAACAATGTAGTAATTGGGGGCGGAAAGGGCTGGGGCTTAGCCCCAGCCCGTGGTCTATCACACGCCATGTAACCGGGAGAGCGAAGGTTTAACGCAGTAGGAGTTGATGATAGGGATCAGCCCCGGATCCCGGGCAGATCCCATAGGACCTGGAGCTGTCCACCATTTTGGGCACGGGAGGTTATATATGATAGCCCGTGGACCTATGCAAGTGCCCCATGACCAGGAGCTAGCGCCGGGTATGGGCCAGCGCTCAGCCCTTTAGGCTGGCGTGTTAAGCCCTAATATTGGCTCATTACCACTTAATTGGGGCATATTAGATTAGTAATGTTATTTTATTTATGTCGGCTTTAGGCCATTAGTTGTGATTTAGATTAGTAATGTTATTTTATTTATGTC
>ML836398.1:10177-26344 GCA_009831015.1 Picea engelmannii | reverse complement strand
AGCAGTGCACAATCAAATTTGCAATTTCATCTAAGTATGTGGACGAAGTAACATGTGATGTAGTGTTGTTAAGAGAATGTGGAATGGTCTTAGGTAGTCCATACTTATATGATCGTAAGGCAATCTTCTACAGGACAAAGAATGAATATCAATTCACTAAAGCAGGTCAAGATTATGTGGTTCATGCTCATCATGTTAAAGAAAATAAAACACTTAAAGAAGGCAGTGCAAGCAAGCAACAAACCAATAATTGTTTCAAATGAAGTAATCAATCTTAAGCAAGAACAAGAAATGATTGTTGAATGGAAAATCAATCATAAGTTGCTTCAAGATAAGCTCATGTCGTGCAAATATCTCTAGTATATCAGCTCATTTGCAGTCGTCTTTTTTATTTTTTCATTAGTAATGTTGTCTACATGGATGATAGTGGATTCACTAAGATGTAACAGGTTTCAAATGGCTAACAATATACTGCCAGTTGTCATGATTGTGTTACAGTTGATCTTGATGAGACAGGTGCACAGGACAGAGTTCAAAGACAGAGGACAAGTCGGGTGGCCTATCCCGAGCTTGTTGACTGGTCAGTAACCTTTTGGGGACCAAAAGGCCTTTTAGTGGGGAGGTGTGATCCGGAATCAGATCCAGAAGCCTGACAGAGCTCAAAAAGGCTCAAAAATGAAAGTGCTCGGAATCCGACAAAACCAACGCCATTGTGTCCGTATTGTCTTCCTGATTCCAGCCATATATTTACTTCGTCAAACGGGCTCCGTATGCGAAAGATATCGCATTCTGTCCGAAAACCCAAACAGGCAAAAAAAAAGGGGATGACTGTACAGTCCGTACAGTGCCACATGGTAGGCTAACTGTACAGGTCGTACAGTAATACAGATGATGTGGCAGCTCCTGGAGATGACACATGGCAGGTGATGTGGCATACAACCGGTATAGTTGGACCAATCAGAGGGTGACACGTGTCACCACTGTAATGGTGACACGTGGCAGGGATGACGTCAGCAGGATGACAGGGAAGGTACGGTGACAGGTGGCAGGGTACGTGGCAGATACGTGGACAAGTCAATGTTCGACACTTGGCACTTTGTGATGGATTTTTGAGGTGCCATGTGGCCCAGTCATGGGTTGCCACGTGGCACCCTGTGGTTGGCTCGTGGTTTGTATAAAATTTTATGGGTTCACCACCGGGGTCGAACCCCTGACCTCTCCTTCGGGCTGTGGACTGGCAAGACCGGGCTAACCACCCGCCCCACGGGTATTTCTTATTTACTATGTGGCAAAGTATGTATTTAAATTTAAACAATGTAGTAATTGGGGGCGGAAAGGGCTGGGGCTTAGCCCCAGCCCGTGGTCTATCACACGCCATGTAACCGGGAGCGCGGAGGTTTAACGCAGCGGGAGTTGACGATAGGGATCAGCTCCGGATCCCGGGCAGATCCCATAAGACCTGGAGCTATCCACCATTTTGGGCGCAAGAGGTTATATATGATAGCCCGTGGACCTATGCAAGCGCCCCACGACCAGGAGCTAGCGCCGAGTATGGGCCACCACTCAGCCCTTTAGGCTGGCGCTTGGCCACATGTCCATTCATACGACCAAGTTTAGGGGTGCGCGCACAATCTAAGGGGGTTAGGCCCTAATTTTAAACAAAATGGGTTTTTTTGCTATAGTTTGGGATTTTATTTTATATTGAGCCTGTTATTAATGGATTTTCTCCATTTTTGGGAGATATTGGGCATTTTTGGAGCCCAAATTTTGGGAGGAAGTTAGGGATGGATAACCAACTTCAGATCTATAAAAACCAGGCCTATTTGACGCCATGGAGGATAGCCAGAGTAGAGTTATGTTGAAGGGAAGCCAAGCCAAAGCCATTTTTATGCAAGGAAGCTATTGAGGAGCAGAGGCTTGCGGGCCATTTCTGGGAGCTCCGGACATCCATTTTGTGTGTCGTTTTCTTTGTTGGGTTCTAGAGATCTGGAAGAACATGACCAGATCAGTCTTGTAGTCAATTGGCATTGCTGCAATGTACTTTTGAGATTTTGAACAGAAATAAAGAAGCCTCCCCCACAGAGACAAAGGCTTAGAGACGTAGGCAACGTTGTGTCGAACTCCGTTATCAATTCGCTTATTATGGTTTGTTGTTTATTACTTCATTTCAGATCTGCATATGTGTATATGTTTGTCATAATTCCTCGTCTTTCCTCATTCTTTCATTAAGATTCTCAATTAGATAATTAACACATGCAAATTTAAAACTCAACCATAGTCATTAAAAGATCCTACGGATCAATGGTGAGCACAAGAAGGATGAATATGTAGAGACATGGTTGTTGAGCATGAGAAAGTACTTTCAATTACATAATTATTATTCATATGCAGAAGGAAGAATTGATATTTACCAAATCAAAGGAAAAACATCCATGTGGTGAGATCAGCTTGTGCAGGTGCAACACATTAAGGAGAACAATGTTACTTGGAAGGAATTCAAGAAGTATTTTGAAAAGAAATACATGACTAAGAGATATTATGGCAAGAAAATGAAGGAGTTATTTGAACTCGACCTTGGGAGTATGACTATTGAGGAATATGAAAGAAGTTTTTTGGAACTGTTGAAGTATGTCTCCTTCATCAAGGATGAGACAATTAAGATTCAGAGGTATGTGAGTCAGCTTCCATATTTCATCAGTGATAAAATACAATATGATGATCCCAAAACATTAGAGGAGACAATAAGGTGATCCAAATGCCTATATGATCAGCATAAAGCAAGGCCAACTATCCAAAAAGCTTGGGAAGACAAGAAGAAATATAATATGGAACAGAGGAAGAAGGGGACTATGCCACCATTCTTTAGAAACAATCCTCAGGGATAACCAGCCTTTAGAAAACCCAAAAAAATTGAGACAGGGGGGAAAATACCAAGACAACCAAGTATTCAATGTTGGGGTTGTAAAGGAGATCATATGTATAAATATTGTCCTCACAAAAGTGAAAAAGTGAGAGTTTTACACATTGTACAACAAGCTGAAATAGTGGAGGACATGGACATAAGCATACCAAGGATCTATGCAGCCCTGAACAATAAGCAAGTAGAATTTCAGTCTCATATGATTGAAGTGGAAGGTATGATCAACCACCAAACCATTGTTATTTTAATTTATTCAAGGGATAGTCATAGTTATATAGATCCTAATATGGTGGAAATATTTCATTTTCCAAGAAGCAAGCATGGAAAGTCTTGGTTGGTGCCTGGCTACTAGAGCCAAAAGAAAAATTAAGGAGGTGGTTAAGTCATTTCCTATGGACATGAATGGGATGAACACTAGGGCGGATTTGAATATATTTCCTTTAGGTTCCTATGACTGTCTAATTGGGATGGATTGGTTGGACCAACACCAATCTATCCTAGACTATCAGAACAAGGCATTTACTTGTTGGGATGAGGAAGGGAACCTAAGGACAGTCTAGGGAATTCCCAAGGAAGTAGCTATCAGAGAAATATCAGCAATGCAACTGAAGAAAAGTTATAGGAAAGGATGCCAATTATTTGCAGCGCATATGGAAGAGTCATCTAGAGATAAGGTGTCAAATATTGAAGATTATGAAGTCCTAAAAGAATTTGAGGATGTATTTAAAGAAATACCAGGATTACCCCCTAAAAGAGATATTGATTTCTCCATAAATATGATGTCTGGAGCAGCTCCAGTATCCAAGACTCCCTACATGATGAGTACATAAGAAATGAAGGAGTTTCAAATGCAATTGGAAGAGCTTCTGAAGAAGGGGCACATACGCCCAAGTGTGTCACCTTGGGGTTCCCTAGTTTTATTTGTGAAGAAGAAGGATGGAACCTTGAGATTGTGCATGGACTTCAGACAATTGAACAAGGTAACCGTGAATAATAAGTACCCTTTACCAAGTATTGATGATCTCTTTGATCAGTTGAAGAATGAAAAAATATTCTCCAAGGTTGATCTCAGGTCAGGTTATCATCAAGTAAGAGTTAAAGAACAAGAAATCACCAAGACTGCCTTCCAGACAAGGTATGGCCATTATGAATTCACAGTGGTGCCATTTGGGTTATCAAATGCACCAATTGTTTTTATGTGTTTAATGAATGAAATTTTATAGAGTACCTAGATAATTTTGTCATTGTATTTTTGGATGACATTCTTATATATTCCAAGTTAGAGGAAGAGAATGAACAAAACTTGAGGCTAGTACTACATGTATTAAGAGAAGATCGGTTGTATGCCAAATTGAGCAAGTGCTCATTTTACCAGAACCAAATCCATTATTTGGGGCATATCATATCTGAGGAAGGGATAATAGTGGATCCTGAGAAGATTGAGGCCATTAGAGGATGTTCAATACCTAAGAATGTGACACAGGTCATGTCATTCATGGGCCTTGCAGGATACTACCAAATATTTGTTGAAGGATTCTTAAGGATTGCACACCCTATCACTTCCTTGCAAAAGAAGGGAGTGAAGTTTCAGTGGACAACAAAATGTGAAAATAACTTCCATCACTTGAAGCAATTATTAACCACTGTGGCAATACTGAGGATCGCATATCCAAATGAAGACTTCATTTCTATGTACAAACACAAGTAAAGAAGGACTCGGTGGAGTCCTCAGTCAGAATGGTTATGTTATATGTTATGACTCAAGGAAGTTGAAGAAGCATGAAAGACACTATGCTACTCATGATTTGGAGTTGGTAGCCATAAAGCATTCCTTGAATATGTGGAGACACTACCTCATGGGGAAAAGGTTCGAGTTGAGGATAGATCATAATGGTCTAAAATGTTTATTTGGACAACCAACTCTAAATTCCAGACAAAGCAGGTGGTTAGAGTTTATTAGTGAGTATGACTTTGATATAAAGAATATCAAAGGGAAAGAGAACAAGGTAGCTCATGCTACAACCATTACCATGTACCAAACATATTTCAAGGACAAAATCTTGGAGGCTTCAAAGTCAGATTTGTAGTATATGGAAATAATAACAAAATTACAGCAAGGCAATTTGCAACAAAAAGTCGATGATTAAAAGCTAGAAGAGAATGAAGTTCTCATGTACAAAGGAAAAATTTATGTGCCAAATTCCCAGGAATTGAAGAGTCTAATATTGAAAGAAATGCATAATGTACCTTATGTTGGACACCCAGGGTATTTGAAAACTATTGCAAATGTCAAGAGCCAATATTATTGGCCAGGCATGAAGAAAGAAGTTGCAGAGTTTATTGCCAAATGTTTAGAGTGTCAAAAGGTCAAGGTTGAGCATAGGCACCCAGCTAGGTTACTACAGCCATTACCCATTCCTGAGTGGAATGGGAAGTTGTGACAATGGATTTCATCACAAAGCTGCCCAGAACAAACAAGCAACATGATTATATCATGATAGTAGTGGACAAACTTACCAAAGCTACCCATTTCGTTCCAGTGAATCTCACTCACAAGGCAACTAATGTTGATGATATTTATATGAAGGAAATTGCTCGATTGCATGGTATTCCCAAGACAACTTTGTCTGATAGATATCCAAAGTTTACATCCAAATCCTGGAAAGGATTATTTAAAGGTTTAGGAACAAGTTTGAATTTTAGTACAACTTATCATCCAAAATCTGATGGATAAACAGAAAGGTTGAATCAAGTGATTGAAGATATGTTGAGGATGTATGTGATGGACAAACCAACAAAATGTGAAGACTACCTACACTTGGTAGAGTTTTCTTATAACAATGGGTACCAAGCATCACTAAAGATGAGCCCATTTGAGGCACTTTATGGCAGAAAGTGCAACACACCAGTAAGTTGGGACAACCCAACAGACAAAGCAGTTGTTGGGAAAGAATTGCTCAGGGAAATGGAAGAGAAGATGTTAAAAATTAAACCAAATTTAAAGGTTGCTCAAGACAGGTAGAAAATCTATGTTGACAAAGGCAAAACCCACAAGGAGTTTAAAGTGGGTGATCGTGTATTCTTGAAAGTGAAGGCCAACAAAAGTTCCTTGAAAGTTGGCAGCTTGTTTTTGTGGGCCATTTGAAATCCTAGAGAAGATTGGGCCTATGGAATATATGCTTGCATTGCCTACATCCATGTCTATTCATAATGTATTCCATGTATCATTTCTCAAAAAGTATATACATGGTGATAATCATGTTATTGATTGGAATGTGATTCAGATGGAGCAAGAAGGCACTTTTTAGCTGCATCCGGTGTGCATTCTGGACCCGAAGATCAAGCAGCTTCGGAATCGATCCATAGAGCTATTAAAGGTCCAATGGAGCTTGTACGGTCCTGAGGATGCAAATTGGGAGTATGAGGATGTTATGCGAGCAGAATACCCGCATATGTTTTAGGGTTTTTGAAATTTTGGTTGTATATGTATATGTATATATATAATGCACTGAGGACAGTGCATAAAATAAGGGGAGGGGGATGTAACACCCCAAGACCCATCCGTAGATGTAAATATGAATATGTTTTATAGGTTGGTGAGCCAGGTTATTATAAGTCATGAGGCTTATGTGTTGATTAGGCCGAAGAGCCTAGATGCTAAAAGGATAGTGAGCCTATTTTTGTATATGTAAATGCTCATATCATTAATATAATACATTGTTGTGTGTATACCAACCACAATAAAAGAGTATCGGGGACTCAACTCTACTAGTAAGGGAAAGGGAGGGGATAAGAGCCTAGAAAGAGGGCTAAGCTAGAGGGATTATTGCCAAAGGAATATTATAATATTATTTCTAAATATTATGGTGAGGATAATTATTTTATCCTAAGTACTTATGGGAAGGTGAATGAATCCCAAGTGGAGAGAAAATGAGCTCCTGGAGAGCCATGTGTCATCCAAGGCGCATGAAAATATATGTGGGGAAATTAGTATGTTTTGGGATATTTTCCTCATGCACTCAGCCATTCACACACTCAACCATTCTCTCCATCGTTGAACCTCGACATCATTCACGCACCTTTGGAGCCTGCATGCACTCTTGCAACTACCATGTACTTCATGTTATCAACAGTAAACTGTATCCCTCCTGGGAGGCACAACACACCCATACCTACCCGAGTGAGTGATGTACCTTTCTTTTATGAGATGCACCTATACCAAATTGGAAGGCTATTGTTGTTGACCATCACCTGTACCTTTCCTGTTATGTGCAACACCCAGTTCCTTACCTGAGCGTGGTTGTTGCCACCACCTGTTCCATATACCATTTTCTGTTGTTACCTTCACTTGAGTCGGTACCTGGTTGACTAGAGTGTTGGATCGAAGAAGCGAGTTGCCAGGCCCATGGAATTGAAGAGGCAGGTTATCAATCTTGTGAGAAACTCTCTCCGGGTGAGAGAACTGTTGGGAATTGAATTCCTGAAGGAGCCTAACTACAGTTACAGTTCTCTAAGACTTCCTGTTCAACATGTTGTTGAAGCCCTGGAAGGGAAGTGGGGCAGCCGAAGGACTATTGAGCAGAGAAGGGGCACACTTCTTGGGGTGGGATAGGCATGAGACTGTAGGCTGGTAGTTTTAGTTGGCTCCTGGGACGAAATCCTTCATATTGTTTGTATTGTCTCAACCTAGCTAGGAATCCCTTTACCCAGGTGGAGTTTAGTCCCAGCTTGGGGGTGAACCACTACTGAGATCTTTGAGCAGCGTGGTCTAAGGCTGGGAGGTTCGTGGAAGCTCTGCATGCAATTGGTGGTCTTCTATAAAACGATAAGTAGCAATTACGTGTTCAATTGCATGTTGTGTATTTGTACATGTATTTATAATTATGAGCATTTCATGTGTATGTTGTATGTATAGGATTACTGTCAGTTCCGCGTGATTATATGCATTAGCAGAATGTATCAGTCTGTATTAAATTTGTATAAATATATATATTAGAAATGAAGAATTGTTACATGGAATAGCCCAGCAGCCCAAGGCTGGGGATGCTACAATTTGGTTTCAGATCTTAGTAAGAGTGTGTTATGGAGTAGCATGGCTTGACCTAGAAGGTTGGGGATGTTACACCTTCTGATCCTCTCAAGATCTATAAATCAACTAGGGAAGAAATGATTGAACGCCAACTCAAGGGCCTTTGCTACAATTGTGATGATAAATATTTTATGGGGCACAAGTGCAAAGAACGCAAGCTTTTTATGGCCATTTCTAAGGATTTTTTTGAAGATGATGTTGATGTTTCTACTATTGAAGATATACCCCAAGCGAATGATCCTAATCCACCCTTCGACCCTCCCGAAATTGAACTACTAATTTCACTAAATTCCCTCACTAGCTTCTATGCTCCCCGAAACCTCAAGTTAATTGGTTACATTAAACATAGGAAATTCATCATCCTAGTTGACAGTTGTAACACCCATAATTTTATTCATCGCCACATTTCCCAAGAATTCAATTGCTATATTTGTGTTGTCAACAATTTTCCAAGTCATGATTTCCAATGGTGATTCCATGAAATGTGGGGGGCATTGTTAAAAAGTGTGCCTACAAATTGTTCAGTGCCACCTGAAATCTCATATGTTCGATATAGACATGTGCGATTGTGACATAGTTCTCAATATTGAATGGTTACACACTTTTGTCTCCATTACCATGGATTTTAAGGACCTCACCTTATAATTCCAATAGAGGGGACAACAATATACATTCCAAGGCATCACATTAGTCTCACCTAAGATCATCAACTCCCGTCGAATGGAGAATATTCTAAAAAATGGCCATTCTAGCATTATTTCCCAACTCCATTCTATACAAGTCGGTGAGACATCCTTTGTGCATCGTGACTTCCAATCGATAATATCCTAACACCAAGATATTTTTAACACCCCTTGTGGCCTTCCCCCTTCTTGTGGTGTCCATGATCATTCCATTCCTCTAGTCCCAGACAGTGTTCCTCCCAATCTTTTCCCTTATCCTCATCCCTTTTTCCAGAAAAATGACATTGACAAAATTGTTCAAGAATTACTCAAAGTGAGTGTTATTCGTTCGAGTACCAACCCCTACTATTATCTAGTCGTCGTGGTACTCAAGAAAGAAGGCACTTGGTGCATGTGCCTTGATTTTCATTCCCTCAATAAAATCACAATCAAGGACAAATTTCCCATCCCTGTCATTGATGACATTTTGGATGAATTGAGTGGTTCTCAGTGTTTTACCAAACTTGATCTCAATTCTAGCTATACCATATATGTATGAAGGAATAAGACATTCCCAAGACTACGTTTTGAACTCATGAGGGTCACTATGATTTCTTGGTCATGCCCTTTGGCATATGTAATGCTCCCTCTACTTTTAAAAGTCTCATGAATCATGTATTATGTCCTTTCCTCCATCAATTTGTCTTAGTTTTATTTGACAATATTCCCATCTATATTAAAACTTGGAAATCCCATCTCGCCCATGTGGATCAAGTTCTTTATCTACTATCTCAACACAATGTGATTTTGGAGCGTTTCAAATTGAGTACTTGGGTCATATTGTAGGCAAGGATGGTGTACAGCTGGATCCTAATAAAATTGAAACTATGAAGGATTGGCCTCGCTCTAAAAATATTAAAATATTGCATGGTTTCCTGGGTTTAACGGGATATTATCACAAGTTTGTTCAGAATTATGGAAAAACCACAACTCCTCTCACTAATCTCCTTAAAAATAATACTTTCAATTGGACTCCAACAACTGATCAATCCTTCCAATCATTGAAATATGTTATGTGCACAACTCATATCAGGGCACTACCAAACTTCCCCAGGACTTTTGTCCTGGAATGTGATGCATCAGGGAAATGAATTGGGGCAGTCCTCATGCAAGATGACCGACCTTTGTCTTTCAGTAGCAAAAAAATATCCAAGAGACATTTAGGCCAATCAACCTATGAAAAGGAAATGTTGGCTATTATGCATGTATTGGATCTCTGGCGTCCTTATATATTGGGGCAACACTTCCAAGTTAAAATCGATCATTGTAGCCTCAAGTGTTTTCTGGAACAAATAACTTTTTCCTTGGAGCAACAAAAATGGGTGACCAAGATATTTGGATATGATTATAAGATTGTCTACAGGAAGGGAAAAGAATATGTAGTTGTTGATGATATTTCAAGGAAATATGAAGAAGAAGGATCCCTCTTTTTCCTCTCATTCATTGTAGTAGTCTAGCTTCAGGACATTCACCAGGAATGGTTTCAAGACCCCAAATTTATAGTATGATCCAAAAATTGCAACAAGTTCCTCAATATTTTCCAGTGTACTCTTGGAAGATTGAAGAAATTTTTGTTAAGTTCACATGTATTTAAGAAAAAAATTGAACCTTAAATCCATGGTGCTCCCTGAGTTTCATGCATCACCCACACCTGGAAATTCTGGTTTTACCAAAACCTATGAACGAGTCAAACATTATTTTTTCTTGGATGAAATGAAACAAGACATCCACACATTTGTGACTGAAGGTGATTCTCGTCGACACAATAAGGGAGAAACAATCAAAGCTCTAGGAACACTCCAATTGCTTCTGATTCCACCTGCTATTTGGAGGGATATTTCTATGGATTGCATTGTTGGCTTACCTAAATCGGGAAATATGTTAGTCATCATGGTGGTAGTATATCATATTTCCAAATATTATCATTTATGTGCTCTTCAACACTCGTTCACCACATCTAGGCTAGCTCAAATTTTTATGGATAATATATTCAAACTCCATGGCATGCCTCATTCTATTGTCTCTAACCGTGATCCAACTTTCACTAGCAATTTTTGGAAAGAATTGTTTAGGTTCTAGGGGACCCAATTGCATCTCAACACTTCCTATCATCCCCATACTAATGGACAAACTAAATTTATCAATAAGTGTTTGGAAACATATTTGCAGTGTTTTGTGTCCGACAGAAAAAATCAGTGGGCTCATTGGTTACCCCTAGTTGAATGGTGGTACAACACATCTTTCCATACTACCACTCACATGAATCCCTTTGAAGTAGTCTACAGGAAAAACATACCATCGATTCTCTCATACGTACCAGGTGTCTCCAATTTTTAGGAGGTTCACAACAATCTTAGAGTCTGTGTAGCTCCGTACCCTTAAAGAAAATTTGGTTTTGGCTCAAAATTGCATGAAGCAACAAGCAGATCAGGGTCATTATGAACGTCAATTCACTAAAGGGGACCAGGTGTTTCTTCATCTACAACCTTATAAGCAGACTTCATTCAAAGATGAACATTGTTAGAAACTTGCCCCCAAATTTTATAGTCCTTATACCATTCTCAAGAAAGTGGGATCTGTGACCTACCAGTTAGCTCTACCCAATCACTCTTTGCTCCATCTTTTTATTCATGTCTCATGCTTAAATAAAGTGATTGGAACTAAGTGCCATACTCAAACCAGTCTCCCTGAGTTGGATGAAGAAGGTTCCATTTGGTTGCAGCCACAAGCAACCTTGAACCAGTGCAAGTCTCATCTTCATCAATGCACCATAAAGGAAGTGTTAGTTCAGTGGAAGGATACACCTCTAGAAGATGCCCCTTGGGAGTCGACTACCATTCTTCAACAATTTCCTCATTTCAAACCTTGAGGACAAGGATGTTTTTCAAGGGGGAGGGCATGTTAGGGACCTAACCTCCCTAAACCCTCACATAGGTAGAATAATATATTTTCCATGTAATAAAGGCTGAAATTAGTTAAAAAGGACTATTTAATAATGTGAATAAGTCTAATGTAAGAATACTCAATCGAATCTTTCGCTTCTAGAAAGATCTTCCTCTAGAATGTTCTTTAGAAGATAGAATTAGTATAAATAGGAGTAAAAGGCATGAGAAAGTCTTGTCTTAAGAACTATTGTAATAGATTTACGCTCTGCTGGAGGTTTCCCCCTCGAGTGAAATTGGCTTTCTATCAATAAAGGTATCATTTTTGGTGTTGTTATTCTCTATATTTTGTTGTTCTGCTGGTATTTGTTGCAATATTTTTGTTTCTGCTTATTGTAATACATATGGTACCTTACACATAGAGAATGTGGTACATTTCAAGATGTACATGATTGCATTTGATAGTGTTGTCCACTTATAGGGGAGGCCATAGAAACATTATCATGCAATGTCACACTTTCTACTTAGGGAATATTTTCTCCCATTGTAGATGATCCAAAGTTTATAGAAGGATGTTGAATTCTCAAGGGCATGTTTTGATGTCTTGGCTTGCCTTGAATTTTTATTCAATTATTCTCATCTTGTTCCACCTTTGGTCCAAATGAAGAAATATTAGTGGAATAAATATCAAATAAGAGACCCTTTCAATGTTGGACAAGAAACAATTGAAAGTCTAGAAAAGAGAAAAATAAATATAAACTAAGTGATGAAGAGGCCAAAAGTAATAGATTTAGACAACTTAATAAAAAAATCACTACATCCTTCCTAATTCATAAACTTAATTTATTGATTGTAACCCTTTTAATATCCTTGGATTGTTATAGTATTTTTCCAAGATATGTGTCTTGGACATACCTTATTATTTATATTAAGGTAGTTGTGGGAGGTATTAACCTCTACGTGTAACCTTTGATGAGTCTATAATATTTCGGGAAGCAAGAGAAACCCTAGAAGGTAAGGAAATAACCTTAGAAGAAAAGTCGGCTCAAGATAATAATTTATATTAAATTATTATCCTCTAGAAGTAGAAGTTAGCCCAATTAGGTCACTTGGAGGACTATAAATAAGAGGGTTCTAGAGCTTATTTGTCACACTCACTCTCACAACTACATAAGGACAAGTTGTGTGCATGCCTGGAGGAGAGCTGCAGTTGTTGCGGTGGTGACTTGGTCTTTGGTTATGGTTGGAATTTCTGCATGATTATGGTTTGACCTTTCTTCTCAGTACGTTAGCTTTAGAGAGAGGTACGCTACCTTGGTGGGCTATTGGTTCTAGGGTTTTCTTTCAAAAAAAATTTTTTTGTCAAGGTTAAGTTGCTAGGGGGTGGCCTTTGTGCCTATGGTTGGGAGACAATATTTCTATATTTTCTACAGTGAAAAAAGAACACATATTATTCTAACAGGTTATGGGCCCACACTATCTTCGGACAGTCTAACCACTGGAAGGTAGATTGGGAGGATTTGCTCAGTTTCAATTGCAGTTGCAGTCAAAGTTTTGTTGCAGCAACAAAATCCTAACCCTCGTGTTGAGAAACCTTGAGTGAAGTGCTTGACCTAATTCCTGGATAACCTAGTGCGCCCCAACCTAACACACCTCCTGGTACTCTCAGCAAGCCAAGGCGTCAAGTTTGAGTTTTTTGTCAAAGTCAAAGGTTGACCAAATGAAGGTCAAAAGTTGACCAAGTCAAAGAAGTCGTGACTTACTCTATGAAGTCAGAAAACAAGTTAAAAGGGGATTCTAACTTCAAAGTGTGGAAGTCAAGGATTGACCTCATCCTTTCCAAGAATAAAGTGTTGGATATCATGAAAGGCAAGATCATGGAACCACAGTTTGAAGAGGGAAAAGAGAAGGAACCTTAGAACATTGTAGTTATGGATAAGTTCAAGGACAATGACATCAACTCTATGAGCATCATAGTGGACTCTATAAAGGACCATTTGATACTCTACCTTTCTCATCTTGACTCATCTAAGAAGATGTACGATGCCCTAACTAACCTCTTCTCAGTCAGAAATATTGGACAAGTGATGAGTCTGAACAATGAGCTTTGTGACATGAAAATAAATGATGATCACATCATACCATCACACTTTGTAAGAATATCTCAGTTAAGAGATCAACTACAAGCTATTGAGGAAATCATTTCATAAAAGAAACTAGTAAATACAGTACTCAATAGCCTTCCCAAGACATGGGATGCATTTGCCGCAAGCATGAACACAAGAATGGAGTATCTCACATTTGAATAACTTTGGACTTGTTGTGCACAATAAAAAGAAAGGATTATCACAAAACATTAATCCAAAAAGAAAGATGATGATCAAGTCTACACAACAAAGTTCAAGAAATTCAAGAATAAGAAGAAGTTTGGCTCAAGGAAGAAACCAAATCAAGAAAAGGATATGTCAAAAATACAATGCTTCAACTGTCGAAAATATGGTTACTACAGGAACCAATGTCCCAAGTTAAAGAAAAGGAAGGAAACACATGAAGCAATAGTTTCCAAAGAAAAGGAAACCTCAAAGAAAGTCAAACAGGATGAAGCAGACTTCTTATACTAGTCATGTTAACAATATTATTCTATAACATAGTCCTTACACATACCATGTTTACATACATATCATGTGTATCTATTTCTTAGAATATAAGATGGTCAGTGTCGATGAAACAGTACCTATGGGAGAAGAACAAGATGAGGATTGTCATTACAATGACTATTAGTAATGTATTTGAAAAGGATGAAGTACGTTGACTACCTTTGGTGACAATCCTTGTGGAACATATTAAAATTGTATATATGTAACAATTGCTAGATAGGCCACAATCAAAACCAAACTTGAAGAGACCCTAAAGGAATCAGACCAGAAAGAAGTAAGTAATTGAGAGGAAACTAGAATAGACTTGTGACACTTTACAAAAAGCAAGAAGGATGCAGATGGGAGCATGGGATCTCTCAGATGGAGGGAGTTGATTGGAGAATTCCAAAAGAAGACCATGCATATTTCTCATTCAGGCACAAAGTTGGGATTAGGAGGGAGATAATACTCAATGATGTGATCTATTAAAGAACCCATGAAGACTAAGAAATATTTGTCCATGTTATTCATTAGAAGTAGTAGCCATGATAAGAAACATGTGTTCAATTTGACTCTAGAAGAAGCCTTCTTTGAAAAGAAGCCCTGAATATTCTTGGTTGTCCATCTGCATTTATGTTCCTATGACGAAAATAAAAAGTTGGAACCTTTAGAAAGGAAGGGCATATAATCTATAGAAGATTCCATGGACTCCAACATTGAAGAGAAACATGAGGAAAAACATGAAGATTCCAAGAAAGAAAGAAAATTCAGAAAAACCAATTGAACCAGTTATTATACCGAGAATCATAAGACTACCAACATGGTTTGAACCCACTAGAAGCAGTCAAACAAAAGGAATGGAAAGAAGTTGTGACGAAGAACAATGTATGTGATAAATTATGATTGGAAGCATTGATAGATACAAGGCAAGTTTCAAAACTAAAGGGTTCTCCCAGAAGGAGGGAAAATACTATGATGATAGCTTGTTCCAATAACTAGATACACCTTTATTTGAGCCATTATATCTCTTGCAGTGTCCATGGGTTGGATTTTACATTAGATGGATGTAAAGATTGTTCTTCTCAACTGAGTAATTGAAGAAGAAGCATATGCAGAGAAACCTCAATGTTTTGAGGTATACCAGAAAGAGACCCATGTATGCATATAGAAGAAGACCTTGTTTGGATTTAAGCAACCTAGTGCAGAGCCTCTCATGTACAACATAAGTGTGGTGAAAACTTCTTATGACAGAAGAAGTGTACTGAAATGGTTCTTCAGAAGTTCGGGATGATGGATTGAAAATCCATGGAAAACTCTCATGATGACAGATCTAAAGAAGTTGAGAGACTCTGATCCAGTAGACCCATCCCTGTACTGGTAATTGATTGGCTCCTTGATGTATTTGATGAATACTAGGCCAAAAATGTGCTTTGTTGTAAACATGTTGAGCCAATTCCAGGTGGAACCTAGCCAAGAGAATTGAATAAATGCAAAGCATGCCTTGAAATATCTTTGTGGGGTGTTTGAGTTATGATATACAACTACATGGATTTATCAATTCATATTGGGAAGGGAGTGTAAATAAAAAAAGAAGTACTTCTTGGATATGTTTCAGTTTGAGTTTTGCCACGATATCATGGGCTAGCAGAAAACATAATTATGTTGCACTCAACACTATAGAAGCATAATATATTGCAGCTTGTGATGCTTGTATGGGTGGCTCTATAAGCCAATTTATAGAGTGTTTGATCAGGTGATGGATTCGACCGTGATATATTGTGATAACCATAGTTGTGTAAAGCTCTCAGAGAACCTAGTATTCCATGACAGGTCGAAGCACATTGAGATCAAGCATTATTTTCTACGTGATAAAGTCCAGAAGGGAGAAGTAGTTCTCCAGTATATCTCCACTGATGAG